>JABFFC010000150.1:0-141515 GCA_013623535.1 Fusarium penzigii | reverse complement strand
TTTTTTTTTTTTTTTTTGTTAATTTTCTCCAGTATTGCAAATTACCAAGTCCATAAATATGAGAGCAAGAACAATATACACATGCTCTCAACTGTCGACGCATCATGGCTGATGTTAAATGTGGATGGCGGGAGTTGCGAGGTGGGGCATGGAAATATGGGGTGCAGACTGCAGTAGACTAGCCGGTTAGTAGCATTCAAAATGGATGAGATTCGGATAGATAGCAATGGTGAGAGAAGAAGGATATATATCAGAAAAATCGTGACCTATGGCAAGAGTCATATTTTAGATACAACATCGTTTTAATTAATCTTATGGTGTTTCGGGGTTTTATTATCAGTATGCCATCTAAGTGCCACTACCTGTGAAAAATTATCCCATCACTTAATAATTGTGAGACTCCAGACAAGAAACGAGACAGCCCAAAACTTGACGAGATTGACACCATGGTCTCTAAGAAATTCGTCAATACAATAAGACTTGTGCATCTGGATTCATGATCTCGCTAAAGCAGTTGACGAGCACAGAATAGCAACAAGGATTGATGCTATTCTGGTATCTTTCATCTGGTAGACCAGCCTTCAGCTCCCACTAACTGTGACGTCAACCCTAAGGGGCCTGGGGCTCAACTTGACAATCAGGGGAGCCCAGGGGGTTGGTCAGGGGAGACAGAGTATCAAGGAAAACCATCCCAAAATTTTCATCCCATGACAGGTCCAGCGTAGTATCAGTCTTCGGGATAGAATCCTGCCACATGCAATCACCTACGCTAGCATCGTGAAAGGGGGGACCCTTGAGAAGTCTATCAGGATAATTACACCTACGTAGGTGTACTCTGTAGGTAGTAGGCGGACAGGAGCTTTGTCCCCGAACTGTCTTCTAAAGCACAGACATGCCAATATCTCGACTGGCACATTGCATTTTTATGCGAGGCCATCTCTATCCCTTGTGGCAGGGCTGAATTGTGAGGCAAGTTGAGTCAGAGATTTGAAGGTCTTGACAACACATCTCAATCTCTTGTCATTCCTCTGACATTCTCGTCACTATTCATCAGACAGATGACCATACAGTTCTTCACTACCACCATGAAAACACCGTAAGATTAATAAATCATGCACACTTCCTGCCCGCCTCGACATTCCTTGCTCCTTCAACGAATTTAGCCTTTAAATGTGAAATCAACCACCAGGGAAGAAAAAGAAAAGAGACGAAAAAAAGGATAGGGACGGGAAAAAAGAAAGCAGAAAACTCCCGCCATTGGCTCACCCCTTGTCTAATGGCATTTCTCAAACATGGGAAGCGTCAAAAACGCGGATAGTTGCCGACGGAGAGGAGAGACAAGGGGGGAGGAATAAACGGTGACTTGAACAACGGGACTCAGACTAGGTCAGGTGAAGCGGATTTTATTTCATCTTTCAAGGGGAAGGATGACCCGCATGATGATGAAGTTATTAAGAAAGGAAGGAAATCCGCCTTGTTCCATGGTACATGTCTCTTTTCATGTATACTACGTACGTAGTGTAGTGTATGTGTGTCGTGTCTGGTCTGGTTTATAAGTGTGCGTCTGTGGGCGTCCGTGTCCCCCTTTGTTAAAATGGTCTGCTTTTCCTTTTTGTCTCTGAGTTCGTGTCTCTCTTCTTTCCTTTTCTAAAGATAAAGAGTAAACGGTTTTTATTTATTGCTTTCCAAACACTTCAGCTATAAACCATACCCGACACTTTTCGATATGGTCTTTGTTTCTTTACCTCTTCTTATTATCACCTAATCCCCTTTGAACTTCACCATCTCGGTTGTCAGCAACTCACTCCACTTAACGCTAGGTTATTAATTGAACTTTCGGTATATCCTTAAGCACAGCAAAACTCACTTAAGGTTAAAGAAATACACAGAAGGAAAAGGAGAAAACTATAAATCGAGAAAAGGCTCTTTCTCCGAATCCACAAGCAAAACAAAACCATGACATAGGTCGACGATGCCCATCCTCAGTACATTCACTGCTACTGCCACTGTTACTCAGTCATCGTCCACTAAACCCAACCAGCCCTGGCCTGTCAGAATCCTCCTCTCTCATTGGCTCGCTGGCCAAGGCCCCATCACCTTCCTTTCTCTTGATTGCTTCTTCCAACCTTCTTCTCCTTTGCCCATCGTCAACCCCAGCAATCTCCCAACCAACCGCTGCGTGTTCGGCCACGACCAGATCAATTACGACGACATCGCTGTTCTCGAATATTCCCTCTCCCCCGAGATATCTGGGCCAGATCCCGTGCCGAGCCAGTCTCGTAATTCTCTTCCGAATCCGTCGCCAAAGCTTGCATCTCCACGATATCCGGGTCTCGATCAACCGCAGTCCCGAACCCTGGCTGTTGGTCCCCTAACTTGGAGACGCATTCAGCACACCTTCGCTCACGTTCACGTGAGGAAAACCACGCCGCCATATCTCCTCAGCGCGGTCGTCCTGGCGGCCGTGCCGACACCCTGTTTCCCACGGATCCGACGTCTTCCAAGTCCATTCCGGCCGCCTTAAACATTTTGGATGCCCCAGCCAATCCAGCTTCACCAGACCACCCACGCCCTGGACTCGATCCAATCGCTTCGAATCCATCCGCCCCCTCTCACCATCGTCACCAACAAAAACAACACGCTCCGCAACGTTCTGCTGGCCTTCATCAACAGCCAGGCATAGTGCTATCACCGTTTCAACCCCGACAAGGCGCTCCATCTTTCCGTCGTACTCGTCGATTATCGGCTGCACGGCTCTGGAACCCGACAAATTCAACTCCGCGACCACACACATATCGCAAGCGCCGTCCTTCTACTCCCAATCCACCACCTGTTCCACTCGACCATCCCTCTCTTGACAGTTCCCAGGCCCCTGCAGACCCAGTTGGCGCTGGACCTAGCGACTACCCTCTCCTCAGTCTTTCGCAGCAGCGCCAGACGCGACACTCAAACTCGACCCGGCCTAGCCTGCAAGTTGACCACGCAGGAGTCAGCGATTATCGCATCAGCCTCCCCTCTTCTGTCCGAGCATCATACGACGAGAAAAGCTCGCGCAATCTTGTGACATCAGTTGGCGAGTACGCATCGAGTCCGGTCAGTCAGCAATCATTAGAAGGCGACTTCATCCAGAACATTACCCCCAAACTCGACAAAGGAAAAGGGAAAGCCGTCATGACGTCCCAAACTAACGAAGCGACAACATCGTTCGCGCTGGATTTGGAGCGAGGTGCCGACGAGATGGCCCCCCGTCATTCAAATGTGTCGGCAGGTGATGGTGGTGGTATAGAATCTGCACTATCATCGACAGATTCATCGATTATGGGCGAAGATGTCGACCCTAACCTTGGCGAATGGGGCCCGCAACATCCTTGCTACCCGCATCTAAATCCTCATGTTCCCTATGACTCTCCCGAGTACACAAACACTCGCATCATTCGAATTCGGCGTGATTGGATGATTGTCGGCGATCTGGCTCCTACCTTTTCAAATCTATACCCGGAAATCCTGGATCCTGCTGGACTGTCAGAGCAAGAGTTCCGTCGAGTTATTCAGAAACTTAATGGCGAACTGATACCAGCCTTCAACCCGTATAGCGTCAGGAACATTGTCGATGCTACCCTGGGCCTAGTGACTGGCTGGGTGTGGGATGATTTGGGCTTCACTGGAATCAAGTCACGGTTGAACAACCTAGAGAGATGGATTGAGCAATGGAACGCCAACATGGAGAAGACGATGGGCGCTGAGGACCCTACCCAGGTGCCAAAGCTGATATCGCTTCGACAAACTGGTTACATGACGGTGAGTTTCACGTCGGAACGTGCATGCTTGAACTATAACTGACATTTGAACAGCTGGACATTCAAATCCCAGACCCTGAAGTCGCTCCCGCGCCGAGCACCACCAATCCTGCCGACTCGACAGCAGCCTTGCCAATGGAACCAGCCCAAGCTGTTGTCGCTTAGCTCCCATCATGGGATGTAATTTCTCGAGGACAAGATATCTTGTCTCGACCCTTCATTCCTTCTTTTGTTCACTTTTTAATCTGGATAATTCGTTTTTAATTCTCGACTTTTTTTCACGACAATCGAGATGGCTTTTATGCAGAACCGCCGTCTCTTTACGACTTGCTCACGCAGACAATTCCCGACTTAGACTTGGAATGCCTCCTTTTCCCCTTTCTTGTCTCTTTTATAACCCATCTTTTGGTCTTGTTCTTGATACCACTAGTCAATTGCGTGGCGTTCTCTTTTCCTTGGGTCTCTCTTCTACTTGTTCTTTTTGGTTCTGTGGGTGGTGTAGAAGATGGTTAGGTCTATACAGACGACTCTGATGTGAGGATGTTTTCCAACTCCGCAGGATTATGTTTTTTTTCTCTTCGTTGTTGGATTGGAAATCCCAATACCCGTTGGAAGACCTCTTTTTGTCTTTGTTTTCCCCAGAACAATGAAGGGGTGCTTTAGACGAGCATAGCTATCGTTCTTTGTACAACATACCTATCTAATATTAACACTGACACCGTCTGAACCACAACCTGCCTCAACTTTTACTTCCATTCGAGTTCTCATGATCGCTGCACCCGTACCGATTTCGGACTCATGCAGTTAATCAAAACGGACAATGAATCCTCCGCCCCTTGTTCAATGTCGTGATGCCCCGGTAATAGCACGGAATTGATTCCTTCTGTTGCCAAGACGTGACAGTTAATTTGCTGCCAAACCCTTCTAGGCGTCATCATGATTTTCATGTCTCCTTTGTGCTTGTGATTTCCTGATTATTTCTCCTCGGCATTGGTTTACTCTTGTTCCTATTCTGACATGTCGAGATGAGAGGATGCTGATATCAAACACTCATCATGTCTCCCTCAGGAAAGAAAGACATAGATAACCGCCATGGTATCGTCCAGAGGATAAAGTCGATAGTCGACTTTATACTCTCACAATATCTCATTATCGGGTTCGCCACGGCTTGTGTTTTAGGATATTATTTCCCTGGTTAGTCAAGCCAAGTCATACACACCCTACCCTATCTCTAGTTATTCATAGACAGCTTCGCTAACCCCCTTTGGAGACGTTGCCCGTCATGGAGGCATCATCCGTTCAGAGTATAGCATTCTCTACGGCGCTGTAGCTTTCATATTCCTCGTCAGTGGACTACAGCTCGCTCCTGAGAAACTGCGGAAGAATGCGACGAACTGGCGATTGCATATCTTGGTTCACGGAATTAGCTTTGCTGTCATTCCAGCTATTGTTCTAGGTGAGTTATTCTACTACGACGAGACTGATGAATTTGGAGAACTGATGTGATATTCAGCAATTATTCATATATCCATCGCTGCGGGAGCGTTGGACAGTGATACCCCTTCACCACCTATTCTAGCCGGTCTCCTCGTGACAGCATGTCTACCCACAACCATCGCCTCCAACGTGGTCATGACCCGTTCCTCGGGCGGCGACGAAGCAGCCGCCATCATCTCCGTTGTCATCGGCAACGTCGCCGGCGCTTTTCTCTCCCCTCTCCTAATCTACGGCTTCTTCCCCTCCGGGCCGGCCTTTGCCGAATGGAAGCCCGCTGATCCTTCTACCCTGGGTCACATGTATGCCGACGTCGCCAAGCAGCTCGGCCTAAGCGTTGTTTTGCCGCTTGCTGTTGGGCAGGCTGTGAGGTGGACGTGGGAGGCCAAGACAGTGAAGGTATTGAATATGTTAAAGTTGGCTAAAGTATCGACGTTGTGCTTGGTGCTGTTGGTATGGACGACATTTTCTGGTGCTTTCGGCACAGGTGCGCTACTCGAGTTATCAACCGGCAACATTATCTTCAACGTCTTTATTAATGTCGGCCTATACATCATATTCACACTCATCTGCTTCTACGCCGCGAGACCTCCAAAGAGCCTGACCGAGCGAATTTCATCGTCCCGTTTGGCTCAACGCATCCCAAAAGCCCTCCACCCCAAACGCATGTCCATGGAACAGACTATTGCTGTGTGTTTCTGCGGCGCTGCCAAAACGACAAGCCTGGGAATCCCCCTTGTAACCGCCATGTGGGCACGGTCCGATGATCTGACAAGAGCATACATTCAGATCCCTGTGCTACTATACACAATCGAGCAAGTCTTTATGGCCCAGATGCTTGTATACGTGTTTCGCCGCTTCATGAAACGTGACAAAGTGAAGAAGGAGATGGATCAAGAGTCCGCCAATATTGTTGAACCTGCGTCTACGACACAAGACCAGGAAGAGCACATATCAATCAATCAGGATGAACAAGAGGAACCCAAAAAGACAGCAGCAACATAGAACATCACCACAGACATGCGAAATTGAAGATAGCAAATAGGACTTGAAAGATACAAGGCAATATGTTTGAATATCGTGACACTATATACAAGAACAAGTAGCCAAGGGTCCCCCTTCTCTGTGGCTCTCCACGTGTCAAACTGTATAGACCTCGTCATAAAATGTACCGTCATTCATGTTCGCTTCAATTCCAATTCAGTCTCATCATATTCATTTTGTGCTTAACTTCTTACTTGAGCTCAGCGTTGGGCTGCTTCTCCTTCTTGATCAAGCTCTCAAACAGAGGTGCAAGCGACTTAGCACTCTTCTTGGGGTATCGCTTCTGGCCGTTCTCGTAGTCGACATAGGTGACACCGAAACGAGTCTCGTAACCTTCAGCCCACTCGAAGTTGTCCAGGAGGGACCAGGCAAAGTAACCGTGCACATCAACGCCATCAAAAGTGGAGGCGTCGGCCATGGCCCGGACGTAGTCGTCGTAGTACTTGGCACGGAAGTCGTCCTCGAGAATCTGCTCCTTGGGCATGTCATTCTCGCCCTTGATGCTGGTACCATTCTCCGTCACGTACATTCTGGGGAAACCGTAACGGCGGGACAGCCAGACAAGAAGGTCACGGAATCCAGGGGCGCAAGGTCGCAGCCAGGTGGACTGTGTCTCAGGGCCGATGCAGTCACCGCGCTTGTTCCAGAAGTGAAGCTCCAGGTTTCCAGTAAAGTCATCCTCAGGGGGCTCGCCCTCGAGGTGCTTGACGTAGTTGGCAGTGTAGTGGTTCATGCCATAAAAGTCGTTGGAGCCCTTAACAAAGGCTCGCTCCTCATCAGTAAATGTGGGAAGTCGGTCACCGAGCTGGGCACGCATGGACTCGGGGTACTCGCCAAAGTAGATTGGGTCAGCGAACCACGAGATGGCGAACTCAATCTTGCGGTTGGCAGCCTCAACATCCTTAGGGTCGAGAGGGTCCCAGGGGAAAGTGGCATCACCGTTCAGGACGATACCGATCTCGCCACCGTTGGAAGCCTTGAAGTTGTCGCGGTAAGTCTTGACTGCACGGCCATGAGCGACGAGAAGGTTGTGGCCGACAATCCAAGGCTCACGAGCCGAGTCACCGACATCAGACTTGGAACGGTCAGAAGTGCGACCAGGGGCAAAGGATCCAGTGCTGTAGCCCAGAATGGAAGAGCACCAGGGCTCGTTGAACGTGATCCAGTTCTTGCAACGAGGAATGCCCTCAAAGACGACGCGAGCATAGTTCTCAAAGTCGAGAGGGAATTCCTCACGGTTCAAAAGGCCGCCATAGCGACGGTCGAGCTCCTCAGGAGCATCCCAGTGGAAGAGGGTGATGAAGGGGGTAATGCCCGCGTCAAGGAGATCATCGACAAACTTGCGGTAGTGAGCAAGGCCGGCCTCATTAACAGGGTCGTTTCGGCCACCCTTGGGGATGATACGGGTCCAGGAGAGGGAGAAGCGGTAGGCCTTGGAGCCCAAGGACTTGAGAAGAGCGATATCTTCGTCGGTGCGGTTGTAGGAATCACAAGCTGTAACACCAGAGCTGCCGTCGGCAATCTTTCCAGGCTTGGCGCAGAAAGTGTCCCAAATGGATGGGCCACGGCCGTCCTTGTCGATGGCGCCCTCAATCTGGTAACTATCACAAGAGTCAACTCTGTTTATTCATACGGGTGAGGGTGTGACGAGGAATACTTACGAGGCAGTGGCAAAGCCCCATTGGAAGTCGCTGGGAAGCGCAGGCATGCTGGGCAAGAATTTTTGAGCTACTATTAATATACAGCAACTTCAATTTGCTCCGTGACTCTCTGCAGTGAAGCAGTTTAGAGGAGTAAGGGGAGGAAAGACGATGTGTTAGGTATATAACACAACGACAATGTCTTCGACGGGATGGAAGACAAAGGGTATATGAAGGGAGGATGAGGATGGAAAGAACAAAAAGAAGAGATTAACTTGAGCGAAGTTGCGGAACTAAAGGCTCACTTATATATCCGTCGTGGAGCATGGGCCGTTGATCCATCATGTAAGTTGGCTCTTCAACCACCCCCTCGTCGGTCATGACACTTGGACAGTCAAGACCCTTGGCGCTAGGACAAAAGCCCGCATCAAAATTCCAAAGAATCAGCCTGTGAAGGGCATGATTACTCTGTCGGACCGTCCCAACCGTGGCCGGATCATCTGCCATGAAACATAGAATTGACTGGGGGTGGGGGATTGACTAGTGAGGGATGTTAGGATGCGATAGGACGAATACGATGTGATGCGAGGTTGTTGTGGGAGACGACATGCTAATACTTCTTAATGGTTGGTGGTTTCCAGGTTTCCAGCGCGGGGTGTGGGCAAGTGGACTTCTTGCTATGTTAGGTGGCTTGCTGTTAGCTGCAAAGTACCTTCCCAGCTCGCCCCTGGTCTTGGCCATAAGATGCACCTGCCTCCGGCCTGATTTCAGTGCGGCTTACTGTCGTTACTGGCAGTCATGACACTGGTACTTTCCCTCATGGTACCTAAACAGTATCTTGCCATTCTCCCTCTTCTTTTGCGAGCCCATATATCCATCGTTTACCCTTCCCAAACCTCAGTCTTGACCCCTCGAAATCCGCTTCGAAGCATCACAATCCTTCCCAGAACGGCTCAATCGACACTCAGCAGCAACCCCGTTCTTTTCCCTCATATCATTTCACTTCCCCTCTTTTACTTTCACAATCTACTTCCATGTTCGTCAGCCGATTCCCATTTACCTGGCTCTCTCGAACCTTCGGCCCGCCTCTCCGGCGCCACGCCAACCCGACGTCGCCAAAACTTCGGGTCATCCAGTCTCCGTTTACATGCTGATTGATACTCAGCAGCTTCATGCGAAGTCAAGCTGAAGCATATCAATCATGATCATAGTCATAGTCTTGGTTTAGGGCACCTCGTCTAACACGTGGTGGCTGAGTCCTTTTTTTTTTCTCTTTCTTTTTTCTTTAAATCTCTCATCATGCTTATTCATGTGTGTGCAGCTTCCTCCATCATGATTCCACTTTCATAATCACTGAAATATCGCTCAAGAGTAAACAAACAACGCTGCCATCACCCTCATCACACTAACTCCTCATACTCGCATACTAACTAGTCCCCGCCCTTTGTGAAACGGCACCGGGCGTTGATGCTCCGATCTAGCCGGCCGAGAATGGATTTCAGGCCCGAAAACACCACATCCGCAACTTTTCAGGATAAGAGCTTTTACCCTCATGACTGTTAAGATATTAAATGTTTGCTCACGCAATTCATGTGTGATACAGCATCATTTTGTTATCAGCCGCTTTTTCAGGACATCAATTCTTGGAACCCTTTTTTTATTTTTATTTTTTATTTTTGCTTTCGTTGGTCAAATTCTCCTAAATACCGTAGTTATTATCAACTTATCTATCAATCCAGCGTTTCGTTTCAAAGCATCCTGTCTAGCCCTGGTCCAAGTGTTATCTGTGAAGTCTTCGAGGCCAAGACTCTGAGACAGGGTAACATTTGGAGACGTTTGCACCATACACAGCAAGGCACTGCCGTATGTGTTCAAGAAATCTGGCCTTTTTCACATGACCACGCATAACAATCAATCATGAATAATGGTCAAGGGGATCGATACCGAACCATCCTGCCTGTTTTCGATGCACAGATTATCGGAGTTTGACCCTATTTTGACAAGACGGACAAGCATTGTCAAACAGACATAATGGGCAATATTATCCGGTACTAGATCGTCGTTTAGTTCCCTTGTCGAGCAGCACCGTCGAACTCTTCCCTGTCACGCAACTTGCGTTTACCAAGGTTCGACATCTCCATATCAACGTCTTCATCTTCTGCAATCGCCGAGTTCGGTCCTGAGCCATCACTGTCTCCAGAGTATTCGACAATCTCCCACTCGATATTGACCCGGCCATCCTGTGATCGTTGGATGCCCTGGCTGCGGCGCATTCTACCAAGACGTGTTCCTTCCACCATGCCGTCAAACCAAGGGACACCAAACGACTGTCGTAGTGCAGTGGATCGACCAGTCAGCGCATCGGAAGGCTCGACATTAGTCTGATCGTCTTCTTCGGGGATCAAACCCATATCTTCAAGATCACGCAGGTCCTCCCTGAGCAAGCTACCTAGGGTAAGGTTGATGTACTCGGCTTCGGCAGGCGGATTCTCGGACCAGTAAGACAACGGAGTACCACAGTATCCGCAGAAGTGTCGCTTCGAGTATTGTTGAGTCGGGTGAGTGTAGTGACGGCGGATTAGATTATGAGTCTCATCGGGAAAGAAGGCATAGGTGGTACTGTGGTACCACGAGAGAGGCACGCGGATATAGGCAGCCAGTGGTGTTGCAAGAGGGATCTCTGTTGGTGACAGTTAGCTTCCGTTCGCCATGCATTTTGACGTGATCTAGTGTCCTGGACATGATGTTCTGAATTGGATTGTGACTTACGGTGTTGTGGTTCAGTGTTGAACAAGACCTGAGCTTCGTTGATGCCTTCTTGAGGCACAGCGATGATGTAGCGATTCCTGCCGCACTGGCAACCGCCCCGTAGTGGACGAAGAGTACTCATGATTTCGGTATGGTTGAGTTAGAGTTGGTGGTAGATGAATGTCTAATTGTTGCTGGTGATCGAGTATTAGAAGGGACGTATTAAAGTTGAAGTTGTAGGGCGAAGTTCTGGAGGGGAAACTCTTGGACAGAAGAAGAATAGTGGATGAAGTTAAAAGAGGGAGAGAGGAAAAGCAGAGTTGGAGACGGAGAAGGAGAAGGAGAAGGAGAAGGGAATTTGTTTATTGATCAGCTCAGTCGCTCAGTCACTCGCTGATGATTAACTCAACCCCACCTTC
Organism: Fusarium penzigii; assembly: GCA_013623535.1. Classification (NCBI taxonomy): domain Eukaryota; kingdom Fungi; phylum Ascomycota; class Sordariomycetes; order Hypocreales; family Nectriaceae; genus Fusarium; species Fusarium penzigii. The sequence continues at coordinate 130,373 of JABFFC010000150.1, read as the reverse complement.
CATCAGTGGTAGGCAGCCCAGTTTCACCTATCTTCTGGACTTTGCACAGGAATTGAGTGCAAGAGTGAATGAAACGTTGGGTAGGTTTCGTTAGCCTGAGAGCTTGTCCCAGTACTGTAGAATGTCTGGTGGGCTGTCTGTGACGACATTCTTCCTCGTTCTCTGCGACAACTCTCAGTTTCCATGGAGCTCTCTAGCTCTCAATCGGGTCTTCTAGAAACTTGACGATGGATGGGGTACTCGCACGGACGTTACAGGGGTCGAATAGGCCAGTCACAGCTCAGACAGCTCACTGTGGGCGGGCACTCACTCGCAGGTTTTAGGCACTTTTTGAGGGGGATCCACTTCTATCATGCCTGGGAACAAGTGCATGGATGGATGTCTGCTGATCGACAACCACATTTTCTTCCTGTCATGACACAATTTGGACTACCCTACATCGTTGACCAGAGATTTTAATGCCAAAAATGTGGATGGCACTTCGAAAATATTGAGACGGGTGTAGTCAAACAGCACGTTTTACGTCTTTCTGTGTAGAAACCATCTTTTTGTTAAGGAACTTTCATGATACGTTCACCTAATCTGGTCTGACAACTGGCTAGGGACAACCAATCTCCTCTCGCTCAGTTCATCATGACGTCTCCTGGATCAACAATCTCGGACCGCACCAACCGCACCAACCTCATCAACTCCCCCTTTTCCATCCCGCGTCTTGGTTTCGGCGTCTACAAGATCCGTGGCCAAGCTTGCACTGATTGCGTTCTCGAAGCGCTTTCTGTGGGTTACCGTCACATTGACTCAGCCCAGCTCTACCGTAATGAACATTTTGTGCGTGCTGCTATCGAGACTGCTGGAGTTTCTCGCCAGGAAATATTCTTGACGACAAAGGTGGGTGTTGCTGGCTCTCGCGGTAAAAGCAAAGGCGAGGATGCAGATGATATCTACGCGAATGCTCTTGACACCATAAATTGCATCGCGGGGGAAGATGGATACACTGACCTCGCTCTGATCCATACGCCAGGCCCTTCAAGCGCCCACCGAGAAACATTATGGGCTGCTCTGGAGAAATTACAAATGGAAGGCCGAACTCGCAATATCGGAGTGAGCAATTTTCGTCAAAGACACCTTGAAGAGATGAAAGAGTATGCCACTTCATGGCCCCCAAGCGTAAACCAGATCGAGGTCAGTTGATACATCCCCAAGTATACGGTGATCCACGCTGATATGACATTCAGCTCCATCCCTGGTGTCAACAGCGCGAACTAGTAGAATATTGCAAAACACATGGCATACTGGTCGAGGCCTATAGTCCACTTGCAACAGGCAAGCGTTTGGGCGACCCGACTGTTGCAACCATCGCCTCGAAACATGGCAAGTCAGCGGCTCAAATTCTCATCAGGTATTCACTGCAAAAGGGATGGGTACCTCTCCCAAAGAGTTCAAAGGCAGAGCGTATTCGTGAAAATGCCGATGTGTTTGGCTTTGTGCTTGATGAGGAAGACATGGCCAAGATGGATGCACTAGACAAAGGATCCAAGGGCGCGATATTCCGTATGAATGTGGATCATTAAAACAAGAAAAACATGGTAAGACCTTCATTTCGGACGGGAGAAGAGCTAAAGAAAATAGATGTAGCAATGAGTTGTGCCGCTGATGCACGAACTCGGAATATTGTACGACCACTAGCTAATACGAACACTTACGCCGATCGGCCACCTTTTGCACCAACTCACTTCCTGCCATGCTTAGCCCACTCCCTTAGGATATTCTTCTTGACTTTACCCGTGCTAGTCTTGGGCAGCTCATCCACAATCTCGACCTCACGAGGGACCATGAACCTGCTGATATCGCTCTGATGCTTGGCCCAGGAGATGATTTCCTCTCCAGACGCTGTCTTGCCCTCCTTGATAGAGACATAAGCCTTAGGTCGTTCACCCCAGTGCGAGTCTGGAACGGCCACTACACCCGCCTCAAGAATATCCGGGTGTTGTACGAGCATACTCTCCAGAGCAACGGAAGAGATGTTCTCGCCACCAGAAATAATGATATCCTTGGCTCGGTCAAGGATCTGAGCGCTGCCATCGGGATGCCATACTGCGAGATCGCCAGAGTGTAGAACACCGCCCGCAAAGAGCTGACGTGTGGCCTCGGGATCCTTGTAGTACCCCTGAGCGCAGATGTTTCCGAGGAAAACAATTTCGCCAATCTCTTTACCGTCCTTCTCAACGTCGATGAGTACGCCAGCAGGACTGTCGGGCTTGATCACACGAATAGGGAGAGAGGTGATGAAGCCGTGGCCTTGTCGGGCCATCTTGGCGTACTTCTCTTGAGGGGGGAGGTTATCCCATGATGGCATGGTATAACATTTTGTGATTGGGCCGTAGGTTTCTGTCATGCCGTAGACGTGTACGGGAGTGAGGTTGAGTTTGGTCTTGAAGATCAGTCAGTATCCGAAATCTGCTGATAATCGAGTTGCGATGAGACTTACCATCTGCTCGAAGAGGTGACCGCTGGGAGGACTGGCAGCTACCGTGACCTTGACCTCTTGGGGCAGCCGCTCGGCTTCTTTCGCAGCAACAAGTAGGGTGTTGACTGTGGGAGCGGCATTGAAATGAGTGACCCCTTCTTCCTTGAGGAGCTTCCAGATGAGCGGATAGTCAACTTTTCGTAGACAGACATTTGTTCCTCGAACGGCAACCACGCTCCAAGGGAACGTCCATCCTACAGCGTGAAACCTGTAGAGTAGTAATGATTAGCAGGAAGTTTCGTAGTACATCTTTGATTAACGCTTACATAGGCAATGTCCATAGATATTTGCAGCGGCCAATGTTGAGACCGGATTCGATAATGTTAGCGAGAGCAGCAAGATAGGCCCCGCGGTGGGTGTAAACAACACCCTTGGGCTTCGAGGTGGTGCCAGAGGTGAAAGGGATAGCCAGCATGTCGTCTTCACTTCGAGCCTGAGCATGAAGACCAGCCCATCCATGTCTACCTAACTCGATGTCATGGTTAAGACCTTCTAGAACGGCATCATCAAAGGGGCCGGAAAGTTGACCTTCTGTGGCATCGGTGTCCTGAATTTCTCATGTTAGCGGACATATCTCGGCATAGGCTTAACCTGTGATCAATGCGAATCAAGACTCACCAAATCAACAATCAACGGGACGCTTGGTCGCTTCTCCTTGAAACCGTCCAAAAGCTCAACAAACTCCTTATCAACAATAATGCAGTCCACCTCGGCAAAATCAAAGATATATGTGATATCCTCCTTCTTGAGACGGTAATTGGCCGGTACTATCACCGAGCCAGCAGCGACAATGCCATAGATAGATTCAAGAAAGGCTGGCGTATTGGGCGCAAGGATGCCAACGCGACGGAAACCATGCTTGATGAAGTAGTAAGCAAGACCACGAACTCGATCAGCGAATTCGGCGTAGGAGCGTCGCAGAACAGCGCCGTTGGCGGTGATGTGGAAGATGGCCTCAGCGTCGGGCTCGATGGAAGCGGCGCGCTCGAGAAATGTGGTGGGGGAGAGGGTGTGGAAGTTGGGAGGCGCGGCGGGATGAGGTCGAAGATGATTGAGGATGGAACGGAGGCGAGATGGAGGCCCAGACATTTTAACCGTGTCTGTCTATTTCCCTTAATTAAGTCGTGATGAATATGTTGTATGTCCTGACTTGTGATTGATGTAGAGAGTATTGATCAAGAACTAGGACAAGTATATAAGAAGGAGGGGGGTATACAAGTGAGTCAGGAGGCGACGAAGGAGAGAAACGAGAAAGATGAAAAGGAAAGGAATATGAGGGAAAACAAGTGACGATGACTTCGCATTTTCATAGCCAGCGTCTCGGTATAGTCCGGCTATCTCACTTCTTCTCCAACTTCCCCAGCTTTATGATTTCTAAGGGGGGAGGGGAAGATACAGGGGGGCACTAGCTTAGGTAGATCACTTTTGCTAGTGACGTTTTCTTACAAGGGAAATCCGCACTGATGGATTGGTACCTGTCCTGCTCTACTCTCGAGATATTGCCGGTTTTGGGTTGGAGGAGATAGAATGTCTTGGTTGCGGACCGAAGGACGGGAAGTGGGTGTGTAAGTGATCGGTTGTATGCTGAACATGTAGGAGTAGGCTAATGAAGCTACGTTGTAATAGTTAGTTTACGACCAGTTCTACATGATATATACAGATAATAAATGGTTCTTTATATATTGCCATGATTGAATCGTTGTCGAGTCTCAAGTTGAGTGCATAGTTCACCAGAATAGCAATTCATCAGCTCCGCTTTCATAGATTGATGAGATCCAAGTTCAGTTACCCGCCCTCTAACTTACAGTAGCCTTTGCTTTGGTTTGCGGGGTAAATTGGCCTACTCCGTATCACAATCTCTTAGCATTTGCGGGGTAGAAACCTGGATGAAATGAAAGGGATCCAATGGCAGTAAAACTCCAGGTCATCATTGTATTGGCCGTGGTTATACTTGGGTGCAGCAACAACTTGTTTATGATCATCAAGTTTAGCCTGCATTCTAGTCTAGTACTTGAAAGGCCATGATTGAGAAGTTCCGTTGCTAGAAAATATATATATATATATACACGCATGTTTCCATCCATCCGGATACTAAATTTCGATAAGCCTCCCCTGTATGATCTTTTGCTTCGGTTGTTCAGACGCTGTAAAACCGAGGCAATTACCGGTATACACTGGCTCAGGGGCTTGATTACAGAAGGGCTCATGGCTGTGGCTTGCCCCTGTGGCACAACAAGTCCCAGTGTAAGGTTCCTTTGCAGCCCCACTAAATACCCTGTACAGCAGCCTTCGATGAAACCCCCATGGCTCCTAGTCTCCTACCTAGTCTACCTACTGGGCTCCACAACAAGTGCTGCAAAATGCCTACTCTGTACAGTACAAGCACCTAATTTCCAGGCACAAACCAACAGGGTCTCTTTTTAGAGTCCCGACTACCTAAAGTGGGGGGTCCAACAACATCATTTCATTGCTGGCCTTATTGATTGATGCATCCCGTCCCCTTATCGGAGCATTGCTCGATTATCGTCATTGCAACGAACCCTCACCTGGTGTCTCTCATTCCACATCATCAACCCCCTCATGCCTCCACCATAGCTTGACATATTGTACACTTCATACACAAACACATTCGTTATTTGACTATTTTCCCCAATACACCAAGTCATGGCCCTTGATTTTACCATCATCTAGCCTTGTTTGCATCATCAATCTACAACTCTGCCTACCTTTACCACAGGCATTCACCATCAAGCTCGATTCTATATTGGTATGTAGATCATCTACCATACCCAGACAGCCTGTCCATAACATTAATGCCACTCAGGCCACTTCATGCGACCTTCCCATCATACTCACCTTTCTTCTCAAACCTCCAACTCATTATCGCAATCCTCGATAAAAGCCCACCGTTTTCATCCCTAGCCTCCTCCGTACACTTGTAGGCCATGGCATCCACGGATACCTCCGAGAGCGCTTCAGCTCGTCCATCTGTTCACCGCGCCTCATCGCACTCTCACCAGCCTAAAGAACCCGCATCTGAAGGCAGCGATCGACTACAGCTACCTAAGAGAGCCCAGACCTTTGCGCATGCTTCCTCGTCCGACTCCCCCGACGCATTTGATACCAGCGAACAGAACGACTCCGACGATGGACTCGACTTTGCGCGCGCATCCGTCGAGCTTGATATTCTCCCTATAGAGCTCGTCACATTGACAGATAGGTACGTCATGCACCCTGAGGTTCCCATTGGGTATACGCTCACTTAGTATAGCTTCATCGAGTCCCTGAATGCCAAGGTTCATCCGACACCACCAAATATTGACAGGTTATCGCAAAAGTTTCAAGAGTTCTATGCTTTGGCTTCTTCCCATATAAACACACACATCAATGCTCTTGCTTCAAGGCAGAACCGCGACATCTCCCCCGTACTCTCCTCATCCTCCATCTCCTCTGCCGCCAATCGACTGCGTTCCAAGGCAAGTGCCCTTAACATGAAGGAAAAGGCCAAATCCGAATCAGAACGCCAAATGATTACACCGGAGGAGCTGGAGCGCCGGAAGCGAGCGAGAAAGGCTCTGGAAGTCAAGCGCGCAATGCTGGAGGAGGCCGTGGAACGTCGTTTATGTGAAGGAATCTATGACCGCATCTACCGACACCGTACTACCCAGGACGAGGCTCAGGACGACAAGCTACGGTCCAAGACTGCCGCCCTCGATATGATTGGTATAGGTCCCGCTGACCTGGGAATTGATTTGTCAAACAACGCGGACGACTCATCCGCGACAGCCGAACCTAAGAAGGATGATATCAGAGAACAACTCGAACCGGCTAGGCGGGACATTGCGATGATGACTCAAAAGAGGTACCCTCTTGGCAAACTCAATCATCTCAAGGCTGCCCATCGAAGTATTGTCGACGCACTCGCTCATTTCCACCCCTCTGCTTCTGCCGACGAGATCATGCCCATGCTGATCTACACACTCATTACACTCCCACCTGAGAACCTTCATGTCATCAGTGACGTTCACTTCATCCAGAATTTCCGATGGGAACCCAAGCTTACGGGCGAGGCTGCTTATTGCTTGACAAATCTGGAAGCCGCCATCAGCTTTCTACAAACTGTCGACTTGACTACTCTTCGAGCCGATGAGCGTCCTTCAGGTCCTGCCAAAACGGCTAGCTTCCGGTCAGAAACCTTTCCTCCAGCCTATGCTCAGGGAGAGGCAGCCAAATCTAATAGCGCTCCAACTACCGATGCGGCGTCCGGGGCTGCAGGCAAACTTACCGTTTCTGACCCAAAGATCACAGACACATTGCGCAACAGGCGGTTGAGTGATCTTGTCAATGGCCCTGCGCAAGCCATTGGTGCGGCTAGTGATGCCGTCCTCAACTCGGCCGATCAAGGGTTGAAGAACATATCAACCAGTCTAGGTGACAGCTACAAGTTTCTGGTCGGCAAGCTACGGGAACACCAGGACAGCCCCCTAGAATCAATCATCGTACCACGCACACTGGATGATGCACGCCGATTAGTGAGCACTCCACCTCCTGACGAAGAAGACGCAAGCGGTAGCCTCTTCGGTCCTGGCGATGATCCCCTCAGCCAGTCCTCTCGACGAGAAGACCGAGTCCTCAGTATCATCGGAGGTCGACGTGACAGATCTACAGATAGTGCCCGTAGTGGCCGAAGCGCAAGTTCATCGAAAAAGGTTCTGTTCGCGTCAGAGGAGAACAAAGCTCCGTCAACCACAACTCAGAACCCGGCCGTGCTAGAACAGATGCGAAACCTGGGAAACACGTTCAACCCCATGGCTAGACTCCCAGGTATGAGCATGATTCGAGGCTTCGGACGAACACCATCAACTCCTTCGACGCCTGCCCCCAAGGAAGCAACCAAACCCAGTGATGGTGGGGACCTAGCAACGGTAAGACACTACTTTCTCTGTGCAAAGATACAAGCAGACTGACAGAAACACAGGCGTTTCCAGACATTGCTGCTGCTCTTCCCCCCAAGGAGATTCCCAAGATGGCCCCTCCGAACAAACGATTCATGGAGCTTCAATCCCCAGGTGATCTAAAGCTTGGTGAAGTCCTCGATCTATTACGTGATTACCGGCGTCTGGCTGGAGCACTCAAGGACTTGGGTGCTTTCGAATCCAAGTGACGAAGAGAGTGCTAGGATATAAACTCTCGTTGCAGAGCTAATTAGATGCGATATACTACGACACACTGCTATTGTAATGATTCCTGGGATTTTGAGTACACCCCATTTAGCTAATTAAACATATCAAGAATATATAGAGGTTAAGCCATAGAGACAACACATCACTATGATTATCGTGAAAACAGTTGTTTACATGAGCTCTTGCGATATCATAGTCTGAGTGCCAGGGGCTCAGGGGCCCAGGGGCCTAGAGGCTCTATTTGGTCCACCTACACTAGATCTTGCTATTATGGATCAAACTCTTTATTTTGCGTAAAACATCCGACATCTTGCATTAGCTGCACAGATGGTCATGTTAGCAAGAGCATATACGCCCGAGGCAAACCGTAAAAGAAAGTTCTGGTTAGGTCATCTCTAGGCATCGACTTATTTGACCACCCGTGATATGTAAGAGGATGGCTAGTACTACGCTTCCCTTGCTACGTGAACAAAGCCCAGACTGAGCCACAAAAACAGGAACGGACAACATGTGAGAGAATGCGTCGCAAGGACAATGCGGGCTGATTCGAAATTGAAATATATGTAAAGCTTGCGCTTATAACCCTCCAGAATATCTAAGAATTTACAACTGTCACACAACGCCATGTATTGTTCCCATTCCAACACGCCTGATTTTAATGTCATTTCCGGTCATTATTATGCTGCAGCCCACGAGGACATTTCGTGTATGCAACGGGCCTTGATAAGGCCATATGCTTCCAGTGACTCTGGCAGTGTTAATGTATTGACACAATCAAAGTCCTAGAAGCAAACTCAAAATATTGCTTTCAAGGCATTGGTGATGTTTCTGTTCTCCTTGGGCCGTGGTTGTGAGACTCAACAGCTCGCAAAGGAGGCACATCATCCTTTTCTTCGAATACGGGTTCTGTATTGGCCCGTGGGAAATAGTTCGTGGGAGGAGTCTGCGTCCGCTTGTGTCCGTGGATTGCGTTAGTTGGGATCACAGGTCCTGGGTGGAAGAATCCGGTGATAATGTGGCTGTTGGCACGTTCGCGGCCGCGGCTAATGCTATTGCGACGTGGAAGAGTAGTGCTACCAGAGAGAGGTTCAGCTCCTGAAGCCGTGGCAGTTGACATGCCAGTTCGAGTTCGAACGAGTATGGGCTGATCTTCTTCAGCTTCCTTCTCAAATCGAGCTTCACTGGGCAAAAGAACGGCGCGGTCCAGACCGTACGGAAGACCACGATGGCGACCACGGATTTGCATGGCAATGATGATCAACTTGCCAACAACCGTAAACTGGGAGCAGAGCGATGCATCGACACTAGGCACACCCATACTCAATCCGACTGTGCCGTAGGCGCTGATGACCTCAAACAGAATATCGAATAGGTTGAACTCGTTCCCCTGGATTTTGTGGCCCTCGCTGATTGCAAGAAGGAAGAAGCCCACAAAGACATACCACAAATCGAAAGACAGCTGCCTTCGCAAGTGGGTTCCGACGTAGGAGAAAGCGCTTGCTTCAGCCGCATTCTCCTCATCTTCATCGCGCTTATTGGGATAGACTCCGAGTGACTTCTCTTCGTAGACGTTGGTGCGGCGGATGGAGATGGCGATGGGGAAAACGGAAATGTACATCATGATCATGTACAAGACCGGCATCGCAGGGTGAAGTGCCGACATGCTGAAACACGAGAAGCCTGCTGTTCGTGTAGCAGCGGCCTGAAATAGCCCATCAGCGATGCGTGTGTGAACTGGAAGCTGAGCAACAGGGCCAGAGTTCAACTGAGAGATATTAGCATATCATTCACCAAGGCAGGCCAGGTATATGTAACGTACATCGAGAACCACGAAGAACAGCAGGTCGATGGCATTGAGAGCCGCAAGAATCCAGAAGAGCCACCAGTTGGCGCTTGAGGGAAAAAGAAGTGTGAAACATCGTCTTGGATGATCGAGAAGAAATCGTAATTCTTCCCATAGACCCGAACCCCTTGGCACAAGCTTGGAACAGACCCAGATGACAAACCGAAGCATTACCGGGAAGCCGGTATTGCCAATGATAATGAAGAACCACATGATCATCATGGCATACTCGGAGGTGTTGAACGAGTTCATGCTGTCGGGGGTGAGGGTGAGACCCAAGTCCATGAAGGCCGAATTGGCGGTCCAGAGCCCCCACCATGTTCTGGAGACACCAGCGTCCTCGACAATCTCGCCGTAATGGTTGTTATGGCGAATGAATGGCAACAGGAATGCTATTGCGATAAGCTGGAATCCCCAGAAGTAACCCATCAGGATGAGAGCCAATGTCCTCAAAGATCGGTACTCGATACCGCCCAGCTCTTCACGTTGCTCAAGAGTCAACCCGACAAAGTTTGAGTTTCGAGCCATAGTCGGCGTGTAACTCAAGTAGGGCATATCGTGTATGGTGTGATCGCGAGACCAAACTGATCTGATAGTGTCAATGGTGCGAGCTCGGAAAGCATGAACAGGGGCACCACTCTCGTCGTCCTCATGCACTTGCTTTTGCCCTCGATTGAAAACACGGGGCTTGCGAAATCTGAGTGCTTCGAGTGTACCTCCCACTGCTCTGGCGTCTTCCGTCAGTTCGTGTCTGATGGGGCGCTCCGGTTCCGCAATCACGATTGTCGGCCTTCGCTCGCGAAACATTCTCGGATCAAATGCAGATTGGTCCGGTCTGGAATCTCTAGAACGGGTTGCCGCCACGGTATTGTCATCTGTACCATCATCAACGCTCGGCAACCGACTAGGCGCCATGCCTTGCTCAGCCTCGCGTGGGCCTGGAATTCGGAGGACTTCGTTGTCTTGATTTCGTTGACGTTCAAGGATAGCAATATGCTCGGCATTGGACCATCGATGGAACTTGACCTCGTCGTCCACGCCGTCGCTTCTCTTCACAGTTGGCGCAAATGTGATTCCTGTATTGGTGTTACCAAACTGTGGGCCTTGCTGATCCTGATGCATGCTCTGCTCTTGTGGACTCCGTGCCTTCGCGTCCGCATCTCTATCCTCGTCCAAAGTTTCCTGGGGCTTCTCGAGAGGACTCAAATTTGGGCTAGTAGGTCTGGCACCTGAGACTGTCGCCGTGTCGCTTTCGTCGCTGCTGGTTGGCGAATGCTTGGGATGAGCGCGATTGCCACCGTCATCGTCATCGTCGGCAATCGCTTGTGACTGAATTTCCTCGTTGCCATCCAACAGAATACCATCGTTCGTGATACGGGGAGGTCGACCATGATTTGGTACAATGGTGATACTGCGGCCGTTGACACCTTCTTCAGCGCCTCGAACGTCGTCGCGAGCACGAGACCACGACTTGGATATGGTTGTGCGCCGTTGCCTTGCGTCAGCGACCCAACCCTGAAAACGTTTCTCGAACCAGTAGAGGCGAAGAAAGACGACAGAACTGTGTAAGGTGATGGGATTGGACATCATTGTAAAAACGTAAATGACAATTTGTTGGAAGAGATTGAGATCGTTGACATCGATAGGGTTGAGGCCTGCCTGGGTGTTGGCACCACTAGCGAACATGAGGGCGTCGACATAACTGATAGCACCGCGGCTGGATGCAAATATCGCAATGGAGGCAATTATGGTCGCACCAATAATCCATGTATCTATAACACATCATGTCAGAGGCTTGGCATCTAGGATGTTTGCTGGGATGAGCAATGAAAGACGCATTTTCCACGTGGGAAGGGTCGTGGTGGGGGAGGGTGCATTGGAAGTTGAAATAGCGGCTGAAGAGAATGCGATGCCAATGCGACTTGGAGTTCACTTCACTTACAATGCGCTGATATAAAATTGAAGTGCGGCTTCTTAGACACAAAGGCAGGCTTGACAGCTTTGAGCTGCGCCCCGACCCAGGCGCGCGCCCCGTCAAGCATGTCTTGCAATTATTAAAGCAAAAAATTTCAATGGACCTTGATTTGAAACAACTGATGTTGAAAAGAAGAAAAAAAGAAGGGAAAAGACGGAGAGTTGAAGGAAAGGGTTGGGATGGGCGGCACTATCCCCTAAGGAAAGTCTGGGCTGGTCGTAGACTAAATCATGTTTACAAGGGACGGTTATGGCGTAGTTGGTGGAGATAGTGGTGGGTGACCTGGTGATTTACCAGTACACTGCACGATCAGGGTTACGTGCGGGCGCCGACAATTCGGCCAGAAGATGGGAGAAGCCCTTTGAGGACTACGGGATGAAACAGAAAACGAAAATGATGTATTGAATGGTTCGGGACGACGGGAGAATTGATGTGATGGTAGGCGGAGCAGGTCGGGTGACAACCTAGAACTGGGTGTCGGTTGTGATAGATTCCCAAAGAATGGAGAGGCAGCGGAAGGGATGCTGCGTGGTGATAATGTCGAAGTAAAATGAAAGATGGTGCTGGAACTGGTTCGGCAGTAACTTGTGGTGGCTGTGAAGACTTGACGAGGGACTGCATGCAGACCACAGCATTAGATTAGACTATAACGGTACTAAACCCGTGGCGGCGACTACCTACTTGGACAATGGTAGAAATCTGGTTCAATTCCGGTAAGGTGATGAGGGCCGAGACCGTTGGGAATGGAGAGTCAAAATGGCGGAAGAAGAGAACATGTGAAGTTGGTGAGAGAAGTGAAGTTGAAGATGGAGAGTTGGATATTAATTCATCAGATGAAGTAGGGAGGTGAGCCCAGTTAAAAACTAAGACTGGTAAGTACCTAGTCTAATATCAGGGGTATAATGAATTAAAGATAGAGAGCGAAAAGGCAAGCGGGCATGAATTGGATTGCGGATGCCTCTCGCCAACATGAGTGGAGAGCTCAGAGAATGAATATCCGAGCGAACACGGCAGGGGCGTAAATCAAGGCAAGTACAGTACCAGCACAGCCAGCACTGACCTTGTAATCAACCCTCCCATTCCCATTCGTATTTTTCCCAGCTTCCCTGAAGAGCAAGTGCCGAACTAAACTGACCCAGCAGAAACAAACGTGAGAAAATTTAAGGGGATCCGATCAGACAAGTCAAAACAACCATGCAGCAGCAGAACGACGACTCGGGATGCGATATCAGAGCACGAGGTCCAATGCGCCGCATCTGTCTGGGTTCAACAGAAGATTAAAATAAAAATAAAGAACCGAATCCTTGTCTTGTCTCATGCGGAAAATTAAATGGCTCGGGTGCGACAGAAGCACAGGCATGAGCAGAGCGGGCGTCGAGAAAAGCGAGATAATGATAAAAAAAAAAACGACAACCGATAGAGGTAAAATTACATGTTTCCAGCAGACAATAGAAATCCGGGACTTGGTTTGTTGTAGCTTTGACTTAATGTACATGGATGGATCCTAGTTCAGGTCCCTCCCAACTCGGGACACGTTCCCCGGTACTGGTACCAAAAGAAAACCTGTCTTGACAAGCCGGTGGTCCTTTGTCGGTGGATTTTCGAGGATAAAAGGGCACGGAGAAAAAAAAAAGGAAGACGGCCCCTTTATTTGGCCTGTGGTACTGCGGGATACAATGGCAAGGACTCTATGCATAGTAGGTAGGTCGGCAATCCACCACTAGGCTAGGGAGTATCATGAATCGACCGACAATGAGGCAAAAGGGAGGGACTTAGTGGACTGGAAAAAAAGATTCTTATACCCTGTCAACTGCAAGACTCCCACTGATGGCAATTAACCAGAAGTTTTTGGTCCGATTACGAATCAGGCAATAAACGAGATTGCAACTCTTTCACATCGCGATTCATTCACAAAATATCCTTTTACAACTTGGATAACAAAGAGGACCCAGCTTCGTCCGTGTGTATGCCGGAACAGAAACGCTCACGGACACGGACACAGACATGGACATGAGACACGAGTGATGTCACATCTTTTTCTTGCTGATTATTCTCGATGACTGAGATATGGTTCAAGTCGTAGTCAGCAGCACGCATTATGCATGAGGTTTTGCATGATAGTCATAGGTAGAATATACAAATTTTCGCTCATGGGGAAAATGCATACAACCCTTGTTTATTTCAACCCACCCACACGAATTTTAACCTGCCAGCACTTTAAAGACAGAGAGAGAATGCTGATTTTTTTTCTTCTTATTCCACTGTAACCTTGTAGCAGCCACTTTTCTGACCCTGGCAGACGTCAAGGGTCATCCAACAGTTCATGTTGAACGACAATACAAGAAGGAAAAGAAAAGATGAGATGTGAGAGAGTAAGCGTCTAGACCTTCTGAGCCCTTCAAGCATCAGATGATTCCATCCCATTCTTTCTCCGGATAGACAGCAAAGAACCAGACATTTTAACTCTATACTAACAACTACCACCATAATGCGACTTTTCCTCAACACTCCACTGTCAATGCCAAGACCTAACAAATGCCAAGCTTTTTCTAGTCCCGAGATCCATCAACGTTAGGTGCCGCACTACTCTGTATGCGACGAACTAACGGGGGAGGACCCCGGCTCCTTTTCCATATTGACAGCACCAACTTGTCTCATGCCAAGGTTCTTGTTTTCATGATAAGACATAAGACGCTTCTTACTGCAACACCACAAATTCGTGATGCAAGTAACCATTTCGATAGATATCAACACTCTACCACAGCATAATACACAAGATACACAAGATACACGTCACATTCATTCACCGCTTCGAGGTGTACGAGTACTGTAATTGTCTCACTACATTTTGTGCACCATTGTCACCAACCGCCTGTTGATAGAATGCCGAGTATCACATTCACCGCTTTATCTATCGATACCACGGCGTATACCATTCTAGAGCCCTGACCACGCACCCTCCTTCTCAGCTGATTGCTTTGAACCGCCACACTTCTAAAATCATGATAGAATACAACACGGCTTTAACCTGCCCAAGTATACAAGAAACAAGAGGAAAAATGAGAAAAAAAAAGCATATTCCCGACCAACGCCGAATCTTCTCCGTTTCTGAAGCGCCCAAATCAGTTTTCAATCTTGACCTTCCCCATGCTCAGGATCCTGGATAAGCAAAATGGCATGATAATTGGTCTTTCCACCATTAAACAAACAAAAACAAAAACAGCTCCTTTATGCATTGGCTGCTCGTCTGGCATTCTCCCGCCCAATCTTTTTGAAGAACGCACTGCTGTCCTTTTTGTTCCGCTTGAGCGATTGTTTCTTGTTCTGCTCCACGTAGGCCATGTCCTGCCCACCACTGAGCTCTCCCAACGTTCCGGCCGTTCTTCGTGCACCCTTCTTCTTCGCCTTACGTCCCATCGTGCCTTGGTGGAACAGGTCATCGTTCGGATCGTCTTCCTCCATGCTCTCGTTCTCCACAAGCACCTTCTGCAGCAGCTCTCGCCTCTCTGCAACATCCGCAAAGGCAAGACCAGGTGTATTTTCGATATTCGCAAGCTGTGTGATGACTTTGAAAGCATATCCCTGATCAACCAGGAAAGCCTGTCGCTTCGACGAGAAATACATCTCCTGTGTGTCCTTAGACACTAGGGAGTAGAAGAACGCGTTGAAACCTTCATCGTTCCTACGTTTGGCTCGCAAGATTCGTCCAAGGCGCTGCGCTTCCTGACGTCGTGAACCGTAGTGAGACGAGATCTGAATGAGACACGTAGCTTCGGGCAAATCCAAAGACGTGTCGCCAATCTTCGATAGAAATAGCGTATTGACTTGAGGGTTATGTTGGAAGTTTTCCAACACCTGCAGTCGTTCTGCCTGACCCGTGCCACCATAAATGAAAGCTTTGCCAAGCTTGAGCGCATACGCCTTCAGCGCATACACGTTGTCCGAAAAGACGATGATCTTGTCTCCTCTTCCCTCGTGGTAGTTGATGAGATATTGACACGCTTGGAACTTGCGGGGGTTCATGATATACAGCAGTCCCTTCTTCCTAGTTGGTGCCCTCAAATATTGATCGTAGAACTCAGTTGGCATGGGGCACCACACCTCTGCACACTGGACTCTAGCAATGTGACCCTGCTTGGACAACTCCATCCAGTTGGCTTCAAAGAGCTTAGGTCCGATCAAGAAGTTAAGATCAGAAATCTTGTCATCTTCTCGCAGTAGTGTTGCCGTGAGACCAAGCTTCGAGTGTGTCTTGATCGAGGAAGTGACTTTACGGAAGATATTGGCAGGTACAACGTGCACCTCGTCCAGAAGCATCAGACCCCATTCTCGGCCAGTCAAGAATCGCATCATCTTCTCAGCATCATAAGATCGTTGCCTCGATTGCGTGACCATGGCATATGTTGTAACGATGATACCTGTGCTTCCCGTAAAGACGTTGTTCTTTGAGTCTGATGTGAAGGCAACAATATCATCAGGGTTGATATTAGACCACTTCAAGAATTCGTTTCTCCACTGCACAACCGACATAGAACTTGTGCAGAGAACAATAACGCCCTTCTTGATAGTACAGGCAGCGGTAATACCGACCAGCGTTTTACCAGCACCGCAAGGCAGAACGATCAGTCCGCTCTTAGCTCGTCCGTTTCCGAACATCTTGCTCAGACTCTTCTCTTGGTATGGTCGAATCTGCGTTCCTGGTTTGAGATCGATATCGAGGTTCGCGTTGACTTCATCACGTCTAAAGTCATACTCTTCCAGCACCGGATATCCCAGGTTGAGGCATTCCTTCTGTACTGTTTCGACATCCTTGTCCGCAATTTCGAACGCATGTGTAACTTCCTGGTCGTCCTCGTCTTCTTCGTTTAATGTTCCATAAACGTCGCTGGGAGGGACTGGTTGACCGTCCTGTCCTTGCTCACCGGACTGCTGAAGACCGCTGGCCTGCTTCACGCCGGCCGCGCTCTTGGTTCCGGGAATGACAAGTCCACCAATCTTGGGAGCTGCTGACGTCGTGATCTCCTCTGTACCTTGAACGCGCAAGGGACCAATCAATGGGTTCTTGAGGAGGGTTTGGAGCATATTGGGATCGGGACTTTCGACATAGTACTTTGTGTTCTTCAGGACCAGCTTGACCTTGCCGTAACTCTGCGTACAGTTTGTAATGAAATTTCGAATCTCGTCGGGCAGTGGAGTCTTGAGAAATCGATCGAGCGTGTTGATAATGTCTTCAGGTGACAGTCCCACTGACACGGCAGCGTACAGACTATGGGTTGTGAGAGCGTACTCGTGCATGAAGGTCGGTCGAGACAAGGGTTCGGAAATCGTGATGAGAAAATCCTGCGCCTGCTCGGCCAGAGGATTGAAACTCTCAAGGATGATGCGGCCCTTTTGGGGATCAATCCAGAGTGGACGGTTTTGATGGTCTTTCTTGAGAACCAAATACGAAAAGTCACGGTCGCCAAAAATATGAGGGAGTGGCTCCTTGATCGCATGTCTCTTTTGGTAGCGATCGAGGGAGAAAAGGTCTATGTTCTTATTCAAATCCCGCTCGAGGACCTCGTCCACAGGCCCGTCATCCTCTTCTACATCGTCGGCGCTGTCGTTGGTACGTGGCGTCGCAGGTCCTGGAGTTGACATTCGCGATGACTTGCCAACCTTTGTCGTCCCCGTCCCAGCGGCAGCGGGAGGCGCTTTTCTCTTGGGAGGCATCTTGATGGACGCGATGCAACTGATCTTGGACGCTGAAGAGTGGAAAGAAGGAAAGGGTTGGCGAGACTAAGACTGGGGGAGTTGATGTGTAATGTACCTGTAGGCAAAGGCTAGAACCGACGTCAATGGATGGTCATGGTAAGAAGAGTGGGTCGACTTATGGCTGCCTGGGCTGAATGGGCTCGGAGAAACCTTAGGTGCAGTAAATGGGCAGACAGGGGGTTTGCGCTCGCTGAGACTGTGACTTCAAAAGTGCACCCCGCCAAAAGTTGTCGATTTTACAGTTAAAGATCACGACTACTGATATCACAGCCTCAACACCGAATTCTAACTTTTTGTGATACATAACACACATATATATCCCAGAAGAAGTAAAAGAGAAGAACTTTGCATCGCAGAAATATCCCCAACATGTGGTATGTCTTGCCAAACCTTGGTACGACGACAACCTGACTAATCCCAAACTCCAGCAAGCATATCCTCAATGCTCAAGTTGCCGTCCGGTCGCCCTGCTGTACGTTTCTCTCGACCAAACATTTCCCCTTCCGTCTGATATCCGACGTACGATCGACTAACTCAACCTTATGACAGGCCGAAAATGGTTCGACTGCGTTGAATGCCACCAGGAACAAGAATCCCACCCCCTGGCCGAGTCCTTCGAGATGACATTTGCCTGCAAAAAGTGCAAGAAATGCTTCCGTAAAGATGCCACCGAGTTCGAGGAGGCTGACGAATACTGCCCTCACTGCGACAACCACTTCATTATCGATGCCAAGACACCGAAGCCCGCCTTGTCTATTGAGAGTGACGATGTCAGAATGAACAACAAAATGCTCAAGGATGACCGACAGAAGACGCGAAAGCCCATAAAGTCTATCTGGGACCCGACCGACGAGGCCGACACTCTGGGATGAGGTTGGGGTAGGGTTGTATGAAAGAAAGAATGCACGGCGTTGGGAGCGGATGTAGTCACTTATCGAGAATTTCAGTCATATAGAACGTGTCCCGTCATTATTTTGTTAATACAATGGCGTCGGGCTCTAGTTTTACAAACCATATACCCTTTTCTATCAAAGTGTCGCCAATTTCCTACGTCTATTCTGCAGCAGAATCATCCTGGGGTCTGGTCAGGATAGCGGCACTACCCGTTCCTGGGGTCCTGCCCGTCTTCTTCTTAGCTGCCTCCTCCTGCTTCTCCTGCTCAATCTCCTTGACATAACCCTCAATCTCCGACGTGGGGAGCGTCTCGATAGTGGCTCCAGGAACCATCAGAGCAATCTCAATGTTCTTGGCTCCGGTCTGGACAACCTCAAGCAGTGACTTGATGGCAAGTCGGATAGTGGTCTCTCGGTCCATGTCCTCCTTGTAGTTGCGCTCCAGGAACTCACGGACAGTCTTGCTCGAGCGTCCGATAGCATTGGCTTTCCTGTTCTATGTCAGTAAATCATCCCCAAGGCTTTAGAGCTGTCTACGTACCAAGCAGAGTAAATACCCGAGGGCTCTGTCTGGTAGAGTCTGGGAATCTTGCTGCCATTATCAAAGCCAACAATCAAAGTGCTGATTCCAAACGGCCGCACACCACCAGCCTGAGTGTATCGTTGTTGAACACCAGCAACGTACTTGGTGATGTAGTCGATGGTAACGGGATCCTCCACGGATAGACGGTGAGACTGTGCTTCTAACCGCGTCTTGTCGATAAGAATTCGAGCATCGGCGTTGAGACCAGCAAAGGCCAGAGCGACGTGGTGATCGAGGAGCTGAATCTTGGAAGGTGTGATTCGGGTATCCTGGAGCTTCATCGCTGATCGCTTCTCACATCCCAGAACAACAACATCTGCGCCCTTGACTCCGACCGCACAAGTTCCTGTTCCATGTGTAAGCTACGGTCGCCATGGTGCCCCGCGTGCAAGTTACCAACCTCTCTTGACAGCTTCGCCAGCATATTCGACCTGGAAAACGTGTCCATCGGGACTACCGAAGGGTTAGATACAGCATGCGACATCTTCGAAAGTAACTGACCTGAAGACTATCCCATCATGTTAGCAGCATGTCACCTAGGAAGGACAACAGTTAACTCACCCGACAGAGCTCTGTCGTATCCGGAAGCCATGATTAATTCTTAAGGTGTGGTGTTTCGTGAAATTGACGGTAGGCTCGTTATGGCGGATAGCTTTTGTAGGGACTCGGGGTGATTGCTGAATTGTCTAGCGTTGTGGTCGTTGATGTTGACGTTGATGAGCCGGGGAGCTTCGTCAGATGCAGCCTGCCTGGACTACAGAAGGCTGCGAGCTTGAGCTCCAGCGTCACTAGTGGCCTAGATTGGGACGTACGGAGAAATGTAGTGGCGGGGCCGTTTCAGGTATTCATACTGTTTACGCACTGTATTTGTATCAACCCTGTGTGGGAGATATCGACTAGTATCTAGAACTACTCTACATATTACTTACTACTTGTTATGCGCCTAACTAGTATCTAATGATTGAATATTGTGCTCATATATGCCACTCTATGCAGATTAAATCCAACAAAATCTAAAGCAAATTACAAACTCCTCTACCAGGCTTAGGTATTTCGATAGCTCAAAACAAGGCAACTTCCTCCCATCTTGACGCCTGCAGGACATCTGCAAGAGTTTGCCCTTTCATTATTAAACGAGATCGAAACCCGTCTAGCCACATCAGCTCTGTGAGGCCATCCTGCGAAATGGCATTGATCGCTCGATAGAAGTCTATCGCCACGGTCATGGGTGTAATCAACATATCAGGCTCCACTGTACTCTCTAGGACCGAATCCAGTCCACGACAAATGTCTTCAGCGTAGAGCCGACATTTTTGGTATCGAGCCACGTCAATTAGTAGATCTGTTGGCAATTTCGGCCACATGCTGGGGTGCACATCGATGAGTGGCTGGGAAATAATATGATACAGAGTCTCAATACATTGATGGAAGAGAATCTGCGACATCCAATAATACATGAAGGCAAGGCCAGTGCTACCGTCTTTGAAGAAATATTTGTCCGAGAAAGGAACGAAACACCCCAGATTTGACGAGTTCCGGGTCCAATATGCTTGAGGATAGACATCTGTCGGCTGGGAAGCCAAGGAATGCCACATCTCGAATCGCTTCTCAAGCGACAGACAAGTTTGGAGAAGCTGCTGAGCTCGATGACGACGGTTTAACGTTGACTCCGTCAGAGAAATGGCATCGGTCTGTTCGAAAACTGATGGAAGGTGTAGGATGGTGTCGAGAAGTCGATCCATAAGGTTCTTGGGGTGTTTCAGCCAGGGAATCGACATCCATTCGGGCGCGGAAACAAAGGTATTCTGCCGTCTCAGCATGGCAAAGCCGGACTGAAGTTCAGTTAGTATGGCAACTTTCCTATAAGTCTCAGGAGGTAGGTACTTACAGCTAAGGGTCGATACACGCGTGTGAAGAAGTGGTGACTGGGAAATTGGCTGTAGTTGGCCGGACCGAGCATCCTCATCAGATCTGTATTGGTATTCTCATAGGCATGTGATAGGTTGTGCTAACCTAATATTAGCAGAGGCTCAAAAAAGGTTATCTTGATACGAACCTCAAAGAAGTAGACGTAGTCCCGTTTGCCTGGAGTATCATACTCTTCCACGCCAGGAACACGGGCTAGGCAGTGTGCCTGAACACAAAAGTCGTCCTGTCCAAAAGCAGGCTGCATTTCCACTGGTACATACGGTGGGTAGGCTATATCAAACGCCGCAGCTGGATCTTGAGATAGACCGCCCCGTATGATCTGTGGGAGCTTGGTGTGCAGGGCCGCTACCGTGGGACTTGTGGAATCGCGTTTCGGGGTGGGAGTCTGTTCATCCCAGACAGGTGTCACAGGCTGTGGGGAGGATAGCTGAGAGTATGGCGTTTCTTGATCTGATGATGGAGAATTCTGACTTCTCCCTGGTGATCCTTTGCCAGGTGATCCTTTCTTAGGATGAGAAGCTACCCTTCCCTTGGTCGCAGGTGTGCCTGTGATGAACACTCGCTCTCTCTCGTATCCTTCGCATTGTCTCCCAGCGACGACGCATTTTCGGCAGAATGGTCTCTCGTTACTGCACTGTTTCCGATGTTAGACGCTTATTCCTTTGATTCTTGGTTCAATGGGTTATACTGACCTTGACTCTTCTTCGTCGGCATGTTTCACAACCCTTATACTTGCCAGGTACGCCAACCATAATTAGGAGCTCGGGTTATAGATGGTTTAAATAGTAAAGCCTTGGATTTTAGGCGAATAGGACAGCGACTAAGACGATGAATGGAGTTCAAGAGGTCGAGGCGGAATGATACTATGTTCCGCAATGCCGAATATATACCAACAAATGTTTACTGCCAAGAGGCATCCTATCAACATCCACGACTCCACATGGAGCAATCCATGATAAGTCAAACATGTCTAATATGAATACAGCCCGCTCATCTCAGGGTCCTGAGGCGTATCATGACAACCCCTGGGCCAGGAATCTCATCCGGACGGAAATCATCATCAACGACAGCTAGGCCCGATATCTACGGACATAACAGGTCCAAGCATTCGCCCGGGGTATGGGTATGTAAGAGCTTACGTATCCACCTCTGCCACTACATGAGCAAGGGTCAAGCTGCCTGTTTTTTAATAAGCTTGGAAGTGTATCGTTGAGGAAGCATGATCTCTGAGCCACGATTCGAAGCCGTAGACGTGGGGAAGTCTGACGAGGGATAATCGTTGGAAATTAAAGGAGGGGGGTATAAACGCGAGGGCGACAATGAGCATCACAGGGCTGAGTAAACGGAGTAACAGTTAGGCCGTTAGAGAAAATCAAGCGGGAAAAAAAAAAAAAAAAAGAAAAGCCATTGATTTGTTTGATGAAGACTTGATGATGTTGATGTTGAGGCTGGAATTAGACCCCTGCTCTCGGTACCTCGTCCATGGAGATGTCCACGGGTTTGACGGATGAGATCCACACACCCTTACTAACGGATGTCTCCACGGAATAAGGATTTAGGACTGGTGGGGGGTTCCGTTTGACATCGTTGAGGCTCCATAAGGCTGATCATTGCTGGGTTGATGTGTTCTGGGATCAAGACTGGAGGGAACCAAAATGTAGCTGATGATTGGTCAAGGTCAAGTATGAATCATTATGAGCCGAACCCTTTCAGGCATCTCGTGCGAAAGGTAGGTTGGCTACCTGCGTCGGGAAAGTGGTTTGCGACATGGTAAACCACAGGGAAGGGTGGGAAGCAAGAAACAACACCCCTGTTGATGGACTTGTTAAGGTTTCGGTAGATCCTGGCCAACGGATGGATGGGATGGCCACAGATCTAGTAGGTTCCTGAGCAAAGATACAACCGCCTGGCGAAAATGCTACGTCCAGGATCTATCAACTAACAAGGCATTCTCTCCAACACGCTATTGAATAGTTCTCGTAAAACTCGTAACCCCACAAGCTGACTCGTACAATGAATACGGCCGTCAAGGCACGCACAGCCGTCAAGTGATGACCAGCCTATCAAACTAGAAAAGAGAGTGATGTCGTTCCGTCGAAGGTTCTATACATCAGTGTATATGCAAATAGCTACTAGTGTGTAGAGGGGACAATGATGTAACAAGTGTCCAAAGTGTATTCCCATCTCTTTTACATCTCACGTCGCCGTCTACCGATCTATCGTCTTTCCACTCCCCACACCCATCTCACTTTCTTGTCGAAGGTCAAGACGCCTACAACAAGACTGCACTGCCAGCCCGTGGACAAGTGTGGCGCTGACATGCCGCGTGGGCAGCGTGTAAATCACCAAAAACTGCCGCTTGCATGGGGAACCCTTAAGAAGGAGGCGGTTAGATGTACTTGTAAGGATTCATGATACCATTCTAAAGTAGTGTGTCAGCCATAGTGTCGAAGGTGGGAGCCGAATGACAAGTTTAATTCGTGGAGGGGGACAGAGGTAATGAGAGGAACTGAGGCCAACGCCAGGTTACGAAACACTGGGTCAGAACCACCGATGGCCAAGACAAACTGGAGGATAAGGGGTGTAGAGCAACGGTGTCACAGACTGCATTTGGGACCAGACACTTACAGGATCATACAGGTTCTTAATCTGCTTCATCAGGCCAATCGTTGCGTCGTCGCGGCTGTATCCGATAAAGTTCTTCTTGGCAATACCGAGGCCATGCTCTGCGCTGATGCTGCCGTTCCTCTTCTGGATCCACTCGTAAACGAAGGGCTCGAGGGCCTTCTCCACGGCGGGATCGTAGCGTCGGACGGGAATGTTGAGGTGCAGGTTGGAGTCACCCATGTGGCCGTAGCCAACGACATCCACGACGGGATGTTCGGCTGTGTCTCCGAGCAGGCCGGCATCAATCATGCGGGCCTTGGTGTCCTCGACGAGTAGGTACATCTCCTTGAGAGGGATGGAGACGTCGTATTTGTACACACCTCCCCAGTGACCCATACACTCAGTGATACCCTCTCGCCATCCCCAGAGGTTACGAATCTGTGTCTCATCCTGAGCGACGACACCGTCAGCAATAACCTCTCGCGTCATCACGTCTTCAAGGAATGTCTCGAGCTTGGCATAATCGTGCTCGCCATTGGAGCCGCTCGTCTCAATCAGACAGTAGAAGGGGTGGTCACCCTCGAGGGGCTTCTCCTGTCCCTTGACATCGGAGACAATCTGCTGGCTACGACCGTCCATGAGCTCAAAGGCTGACAGAATCTCTGAAAGTTGCTTCTTGGCTTCACGGAAAGCCAGCTGAGCCTTTTCATACGACTCAATGCCGAACAAAGCAACGTTGACGGCTTGTGAACGCTGGGGGCACTGAATGGCGACTTTCGTAATGATACCAATGGTACCTTCGGCACCGATAAAGAGCTGCTTAATATCGTATCCAGTGTTGTTTTTTCGCAGGGTGTTCAGGTCGTTGAGGATAGTACCATCAGGCAAGACAGCCTCAAGACCGAGAACAGTGCCGTGGAGACTGCCGTAACGCAGGAGCCTCAAACCACCAGCATTCGTAGCGACATTTCCACCGACGTGGCATGAGCCCTTGGCGCCCAAGTCGAGGGGGAAGATATAGCCCCTCTGAGCAAGGTACGAATCGGCCGACTCCAGAATACAGCCAGCATCAACGACAAGAGAACCGCTGACATCGTCGAAGGAGTGGATCTGGTTCATGCGGGCCATGCTAATGACGATCTCGTCAAAGACAGGCACAGAGCCACCAACAAGACCCGTGTTTCCACCCTGAGGCACCACAGCCAAGCGCTGCTCATTGCAGTACTTGAGAATAGCACTAACATCCTCAGTCGATCCAGGACGAAGAACCAGTCGGCTCTGGCCTCTGTACTTGTGCATCCAATCCTCGTTGAAAGGCTGCAGGTCGCCCTCATCAATTGCCTTTCCATCATCCGTGACACCATCGACCAGAGCCGAAGGGTTGTTTCCCAGCACCTCACGGAAATAGGCGACATGCTCAGGCGTCAACTGAGCGAACCGAGCATCGCGCTTGAGGTCGGGGTAGGTCTGCGTCGTGAGCTTGGTCTGGCGAGCCTGCGAAGGAGCGACGAGTCGAGGAGCCGAGGTAGAAATGCATCGAACACTAGCAGTTGTCGTCGTCGAGCGGCTGATGGCGCTGAGGCATGTCCTCCTACCAGCTGTGTTGACACGGGTGATGGAAGAGGATGAAGTGGCGGGGGAAGCGGACGCCCTCAAAGAACGCAACAGTCTTGAGCGTGAAGCCATTATGAAACAATTGATGCTAAGCAAACTGTTTGCTTAGGCCGGAGAAGGAAGATACACAGCCCAGACGTTGGTTGGTGTGCAGATTAGGTGACAGACAGAGGTATTGGAAGCTCTTGTAGCGGGAAGTGTTTTCCGACTGTCGCAACTTTTTTGAAGATTGACGCTGCGATAGCGGAGCCACGCCCCTCCTCTTAAAACCGGCACATAGCTAACCGGCACCGAGTGGGAATGAGAAGCTTCCGTGTAAGCTGCACCGACACAGGCTAAGTTTATTTCCACGCACAATATCATTATCATGAAAAAGGCTGATACTGTCTCGGACTATGATTGAAACTCCGTGTAATCATAAACCGACATGACTTTAAAAACTTGACTCTATCAAGCCTTATCACGTCGATGCCTCAACTGTAAATAATGTGCCCACCGGATCCGAGCTCCGTACGAGAAAGGGATCTCCCAAGCAGAATTGGTGGGGTCGGAAATCGTCTCGAACAACAACAGCAGGGTAACTTTATAATCACTTGGTTGCCACTGGCTGGGCCCTGCTGGCTCCGTAGATAAACATGGTTGAACCTAAACACTACTCTGCACAGTCATGACATGTAATTAACTGCTAATCTGGAAACAATATACAATTGATGCTCTCAGCAAGTCTTTGAATATCTTGCTCCTCCCTCATCCCTCCTTGAAGCACTTGGTATAGGTATAAAAGAATTGTCCCAGTCAACCCCAGTCAATCCCAGTCACCCATCACACTCACACCTCCCTAAACTCCATTAGTCTGAACCCCAGGGCTCGTCGGTTCCAAATTCGTCCTGTCCTGCAGAGCCGCATTCGGCGTGTCCCTACCACCCTCCTGTTCGTTGATCATCTTCTCCATGAAAGAGATGTAGTCGTACTGCGGCATCCCTCTGTCTTCCGACATGTCCGGTCCACTGTGGGGAGGCATAATCTCCACCAGCTGCTCAATCACTTCGTCGGGCACCAGACTGTGTCGTAAATCCATTTCTGTGACATAGGGTTTGCCGTCTGCTACCTCACGGAATGACTGATACACTTGCTCTGCAGTATTTTGGTCTTCCGTCACTTCCACCATAAATCGGATAAACTGTTCGAACGTAACGTGATCGCGACCATTTGATGTGTTCAGGAAATAATCGTGCATCTCGTCTTCTGAGAAGACAAGGCCTAGTGATGCCAGCGCAGCGCTGAACTCAAGCTCCTGCAACGAATTTGTGTCATCACGGTCAAAGTGACGGAAGACACTCTCGAACTCCTCCAGCTGAATTGGCGTAAGGTTCGTCATGTTCCGCGCCACTATTTGGTTCTCCAAAAAGGCGAGCTTTTTGGATACTGATGTCTTTACAAGCCCAAGCTCATATGAGAGCTCATCATATGTGTATGTGGTAAAGTCGTTCTCCTCGATGTTGGCTTCCTGGCATTGCTGGTCCAAAACGGAAATCTTCTCGAGGTACTGATCAAGGGGCGAGAGGCTCTCACGCAGTTTTCGAACGTGGTGTAGCTGGTCTTCTACATCGCCATCCAGACCAGAGATTGCCAACTGCATTGTGTTAAGGGCCATTGCAAAATCATTGGCCTTGTCGGCGAACGATTTTCGAAGTGCGTTTTTGATACTAGAGACACTGTCAGTCCTCCTCTCACACCCTTTTCCTCTTGGTAGTGTCTGATAGAACTTACTCTCGAATTGTCTCGTTGATGAGTTGCGCACGAGTCATCTCGTTCGAAGCCAGCTCAGCCCAGGTCCTTTCCAGAGTATCCAGACTCAGTTCAGCTGGAGGATCATACGGTCGGAGACGATATGTCCCTAACTTTGTTTTAATATTGCCCAACAATGTCGCCAGGTCACTCTTCTCTGCAACCCATTGACGCTTCTTTCCCCTCTTGTATTCGCCAAACTGATTCGCCTGTGCCTTTGCATCGGCATATGTCCCCTCGAAAGTCGATTCCTTCCAGATCTCAATCTGCTCGCGGATAGCCCTGAGAAGCTCGCGCATCCTCCGCTCATAGGCACTCTGCATCTCCCAGGCACCCTGCATATTGTTGACAAACTTCTCAACTCGGCGACCAGCATTTTCCACCTTTTCCATCTGTGAGAAGGCATGGAACCAGTATGCGATATATGTCATCAAACTTCGTTCATCAGGCTTGGCTACATCGCAAACATCCTCGACATCCAGCAACCTCGGAATACCAATCTCCTTATGTGCGATATCAAAGGCTAGTTGCATGTTCTCGCGGTGCTTGGTCTTATCCAGGGCGTCGTAATCGATGAGATCAGGTCGATGGATATCCAGCAGGGCACAAAAGGCCAGGCCGTCGTTCCAGCTCGCACTGAAGTCACGGACTTCTACTTCGTCATAACAAGCTGTTTTGCGTTGACACCATAGTAAAAGTCCTTCCTTGGCTGACATGCCCTCCTCGTTGATGTCATTAATGGTGAACCGCAGAATCAAGGTCCATATGAGACCCAAGATGATCTTCTGATTGCCGTTGACCACATCTTCAGCACCAATATTGGTCATTTGAATACCTCTGGATTTAATAAAGTCGAGCGCGGTGTTGGCATTTTCGAATTTCTGTACTCGAAGCTTTGGTTTAGATGCATAGCGGCCAAGTGACTCATGGGATAGACATTCGAGTAGGTGAATTAGGATAACCTGTGTCACAGCCAAGTTAATTTCCAAAGTTCGTCTTGTAGGCCAATTGATATAGAGCTTGACCTACACCGTCACTGAGATCATTTACTAGGTCCTTGACCTCGAGATCGCGGGCCTCCAACTTGGTGTTGAGCCTAAAGGTCGTGTTAACGAAAAACGGATACAAAGGACCGCAGACTTCAAGTGTACCATTTTGTAAACGTCTTTTGCTGGATCGTGATCCATCTTTGTTGTTCCGCGAAAGCCATCCTTGTCAAGCCTTGTTGGTGCGGGGGCTCGACGGCAGTGAAAAGATCAACAGAACTGCTGAAACCGGGTGTGAGTTTGGGTTATTTCGAATGCGATTTCTTGTGCTCGAGGCGGTGCGAGAAGCTGGAACGTTGTGACCGCTGCAGTCGTGTAGCATGCAGTTGTACCTGATCCCTGCAGTTGCGCGGGGTTGGGAGACGAACGAAATCGAGAATGACGAGACGATGGTGAGGGTTTGTGTTCGAGACCTAGGGTCGATAAAAAAAGACTATGATATGAGAAAAATAGGGCGGTGACGAGCGTATGGAGGATGACGAGTAGTTGCAGCAGTGGTGATGAGGAGAGGATGCGGAGAAGGGGGAGGGTAAATCGACGAAGTGGAGGTTCGTAAATCGATGCGACGGAGGGGAAATCGATATATGGGATGGGAGAATAGAGACGGTGAAGAAGAATAGTAAGGTGTATTAAAAACAGACGAAGAATGATGATGATGGTGTCCCGTTTGATGGTGTTGCCGTCAACATACACCGTCCTCGACCTTTCACTGAACAAAATGATGGATGTAGTTTGTAATATGGATGAGAGCCGCTCTCTTTTTTTCCGTCCTTGTATCGAGGCTTTGTTCGAGTAAACAAAAATCGGGGAACGGCTCATGGGCTTGCGACGTTGCCGGGCTGCAGTAGGAGGCGCCCCCCTGAGCGGCTGCCCGTCAAGGGTGGTGGGGGTGGTTCATAGCGTGTTGTATTTCCCAAGCCCTGTATCTTTCGTTTTAGCGGGGTTGTTCTAATTTCTGCGCCTGTCCAGTAGTTTACAGCGTTTACGAGAGAGGGTGTTGGACCCCTGATGGTAAGCAGTCGTTAAAGTGGCTGCGGTAGTTTCGGATATGAGAGGCGACGGAGACGAGATAAGTTATTTTATTGCTGTGTATAGGTATGTACAAGTAAATCATAGACGTGAATACGCTTGGTTTAGTGAGGCCGCCATGACCATGACTTCGTTTTTCTTGAATGCATGTATCCTCAGCTTCCATAAGGCACAACATCCATGTGTTGCCTGCTCTAACACCATCAGAGCATCTCCTACATCATTGTTTCTAAACCCCTATATTAAGGAATACGTAGCGTCTCTCACTCTGACGATAATTCGTATTTGAGGGAGGCCGCCGAACGCGTCACTCCTCGTTCTTAACTTAGAAGCTAATAAAACAGAAGTTGGCAATAAAAAGGCCTTGGCCAAGTAGTAACCTGGACTTGGACTCTGCCAGCCCGCAACCCATCCGCGTCCCCGGCGCTGCTGATCCGGAGGTTGGATTGGGGGAAAACTGGAGCACTTCATACCCGACTTCTTGGAGATGATGGACCCATTAGAAGGCTCAAACCAAGGGGACTTTGGTGCCTTGTTCTAGAGTTGTCGAATCATCCATTATCGAGTACCTGTCTCCCATTCAAGACATAAGCTATCGGCTACATGTATTATTTGCAAAGATATGTGGAGCACTGTTGCGTTGCTTCTTCTTCTTCTTCTCTTCCATAATCATGACTTAGTACATATATAGACTGATTCGACCTGGGATATCGCGAGAAGTGTTAGAACGGAGTGGGTGTAACCCTGGCGAGGTATTGCCAACAAGGGCGACGACAGTTCCATCTCGGATAAGCATGTGAATGAGGCTCTCCTCGCAGTAACTGATCTCAATAGATCCCAATGGTAAATCATTGCTGCCCAGCTTCATGCTGGAGGAAGATTACATTGACCTATTCAGCCATCTTGTGCAAAATGGACACCCTTAACATAAGTGCCGCAACATTGATGCACTTCTGGACATAATCACCTAAGCATCCAACAATGCTAAAGTCCCCACCTGTCCACGCTCTTACTCAAGTAAATCACACATGGCCATGTATTTATACAGACTCTTGTACACTCAACCCTATCATACAGCCAACGCCATACTAGATCCCGCTCTTACTTCATCTTCTCTGCTGACCAGGCTTGCCCTTTGACCGTAACGCATATCTCTCCTTCTTCCATGCAAAAACCAACTGATCCACGCTACCCATGTCGTGACTGGGTTTACGCATGTAGGTCAATCTCGCGCGACGCGCCCTCTTTGGTCGTCGCCAGATGATATCGATGCCCGTCACGGTAGGGCTGTAGATCTTGAACCACATCTCCACGCCGACCTTCATCATCTGTCCTCGTAGTTGGATTGCAGTGTCGACTCCTCTGCGGCGGAGCTGGAGGAGGACTCCGGCAAAGGGCTCGCCATTCTTGCTTGTCACCATCAATACGTCACCGACTTTGGCACTGTCGGCATGCTCTCGGGAGAAGAGTCGTGTGCGTGCGCCGGTAGGATCGAGTTTGGCGAGTTGTTTAGCCTGGAGGGCTGGGAGAGGATCGGGATGGGTGGCCTGAATGGTGGGGAGTTGGGAGTAGACCTGGAACTTGCTCGCCTTGAGGATATCGTTGCCTGGGAGCCGAAAATTAGAATCAAGTTCCCTTCAGGATTTCTCACTGGAAGGAAAAAAAGGAATGACCGTACGTTGTCTGACACTAAAGGCGTTCTTCAAAGCATGCTCATGCTGAGAAGTAAGGCCCTTCTTTGGAACCACTGGACTCGTGGAAACCAATCGCTGAAAGGCCCTCTGATACCTCGCACTGCGGAAAGCAGATTTGAGACAGCCAATCGGCCGTCCCACGCTTGCGACGTTCATGATTGATATGGGCTTTTTCCAAGAGTATGGTGACTTGAGGTTGAGCCCGGTTTAACTAGAAATTCTAGGAGCTAGGAATTCGCTGTCGAACGGGTCCACACCCCTCCAATTCACGCGCTCAATTGGTCCGGTCCCACAGTTTGTCCGGGTTATTTTTCCTCTCAGTTGGAGATCCTGTGCATTTTGTATCAGCAACGGCTTCTTTTGAGATTTGGGTGAAGTTCAGCAAGTCTTATAGTTCGTCGTTCTTCTTCACAGTCAATCACCATGGTTAAGAGGTCATTGACGTCGGCCATGCGGCCGCTGGCTAGCTTGCGAGCCCCTTTGAGAAATTCCTCACTATCAGCTCGCCATTTCAGTGCATCATCTGTTCGTGGTACGTTGGCCAGATTAATCGAGATGTTCAACATCCTGGAAATAGCGGTTGCTAATTATGTACGCAGGTCTCAGCGCTGTATTCTCAGAGACAGACAACACCAAGTTGAACGAGACCCTCCACACGATCCAGGAAAAAATCATCCTCCCCGCCTACCTCCCCGAGAAGCAGCGCGAACTCGTCTTCGATCCCAAGATGCGCAACTACATTCAGCAGAACCCCGTTGTTATCGAACTCGACGGCCTTGAGCACAAGTTCTCCACCATTAACCGCTTCAAAGATGTCCCCAACTCTAAAACAGCCCTTATGCAAGTCCTGGACTTGATGCAGACGAGAGAGGACTGGAGCAACCTCGGTACCCTGCTCGCTGGGTACAAGAAGGCCGGAATCAGGTTGCCCAGGACCACGTACTCCAAGATCATCCGTGTGGCCGGCCAGAGGAAGCAGACTTACGCTATTATCGAGTGCGCTAAGCAGAGCCAGAAGACTGGCCTCGTCCTGAACAGGAAGGAGTACGTCGTCCAACTGATCCAGCGCATCAACGAGAAGATCACTTCACCGAGCAGCGAAAAGAACGAGGCCGTCCAGGCCTTGAAGTGGAACGAGATTGTTTTCGACCTTATTCAACAGCCTGAGCACAAGGCCTACACCAACCAGCCCACCAGCACACCTCTACACAGATTACACCTGTTGCCCTTTGTTCGGGGTATGCTCCTCTTTTCTCAGACTTCCGCCGTGCAGGCTAAGCAGGCGGCTGAAGAGTCTGCTGAGAAGGAGCTGGAGGACCTCAAGGTCAACATTGACCTGATCAAGAAGGGCTGGGAGTTCTTCGGGCTAGAGAACCTATCCGAGTCCAAGATTCTCAACGATCTTAACCCGTTCTCATCATTTTCGAAGTCTACCAATGATGAGTCATCTCTCGCTCCCAATAACTACATCTTGATGATCGCGCAGAACATCAAGGGTCTGGAACTTGCACAGGAGATTCTGGGAGACGGTGCCAAGGAGCTGCAGCCTATCCAAATTGCGCTGGAGAAGCACCTCGATGAGTTCGTGCAGTCTGCTGGATCTTATCGCGACGTCTGGGGCTCAACATATGAGTCCGTGACGGGTCGCAAGCCCAACTGGTCAGTTGCCACTACAAAGGCTTAGAAAAAAATAGGCGGCGTCGTTGGCATGTACAATTTAATGTGTATCATATTATATCATCTAGCTTTGTACAACATATTTCATACCCTTACCCTTTTTTTTTCTTCTTTCTATGGTAGAACAATGTACTTTTCCAGGTGCTTGGGGATAGCTCCAAGCAACTTCTTCTCCGTCAACCACTTGCGGGAGAACAGACGGTCGGCATATCGGTAAGCGCCATCGCAGAGAACAGTGACGACGGTGTGTCCCTTGCCTAGCTTCTCGGCAACCTCCTTGGCAGCAACAACGTTAAGGGATGAGCTAGCACCAAGGTAAAGACCCTCCTCGTCGAGACAGCGGTAGACCATCTCAATACTCTTCTCATCCGCGATGTGAAGCGAACCGTCGATGATGCCGATCTCGGGGGCGAGGTTGTCCGTGATACGGCCCTGGCCAATACCCTCGGTAATACTCGAACCAGTGCGCTCAATCAGCTTGCCACCGGAAGAGACGTAGGAGTGAAGAACACTTCCTGGGGGGTCAGCAAGGAAGCTCTTGACACGACCGTTGGAGATATCCTTGAGGTAACGGGTGATACCAGCGAGAGTACCCGCCGTACCGGTAGCACATGTAAAAGCGTCAACCTTGCCCTCCGTCTGAGCCCAGATCTCGGGACCCGTAGTCTCGATATGCGCCCTCCTGTTGGCGGTGTTGTCGAACTGGTTCGTCCAGACGGCATTGTCGAGCCTCTCAGCATGTCGGCGAGCCTGGTGGTTGTAGTTTTCGGGGTTATCGAAGGCGACGGCAGGAACAGGGTAGACCTCGGCGCCGAGAAGACGGAGAAGATCAATCTTGCCTTGGGACTGGGTGTTGGGCATGTAGATAACAAGCTTGTAGCCACGGGATCGACAGACGTGAGCGAGACCAATACCGGTATTTCCAGCAGTACCCTCCACAACAGTACCGCCAGGCTTGAGAAGTCCTCGTTCCTCGGCGTCCTTGACCACGTAGAGAGCTGCTCGATCCTTGACGGAGCCACCAGGGTTCATGAATTCTGCCTTGCCGAGGATTTCGCACCCAGTCTCTTCGGAAAGATGGTTAAGACGAATCAACGGAGTGTTTCCAATCGCTAAAAGCCATAACTAGTCAGTATTTTGACGAGCTCAAGACAAGACAGATACAAACCTCCAGTAAGACCCTTTGCAACGCCCTGCGCGTGAGACACAGCGAGGGTATGAGCGCTAGGCTCAGCAGCTTTCGCGGCCGCTACGGCAAGACGCCGGACACTATGACGGAACATGCTGAAGAGGAAAAATACCAAGCAAGAGCAGGGACAAGGGGCAGAAATCGTTAGGGCCGTGAGGAGGGGTTGGAACGAAGTTATACAGAGAAGAGGTGATTGAGTTATGATGGCAGAAAATGGAGGTGGGGCCGCAACCGGCGAAAGCTATGGCGCAATTCCGGGCTGTCGGCATTGAGGGACTTCAGATCCACTACCGAGTTCCATTCCTATTCCTATAGACAAAACATAACGATTTATGATCATGATATATGTATAAGTAAGAACAATTTATAAATTGAGATTGATGTTGTAAGAATATTCCCTCCGTAAATATCTTTCAACATCTCCCTTCTGATCAAGAGCTCTGCTCCAGACGAACATATGGTGCTGGGAAGAGTCCTCTTGCTCCCATATATGATCCAAAATACCAGTCTCCGTTTATGTCCTCAATCTCCTTGATATCCGCTCCCCTCGGAAACATGAGCTCATCGTCTGAACCGGCTTTCGGGTACCATCGCCAAAGCGCAACTGCTCTCATGCCGACTCCGCCATCCGGGGGGAAGGATTGTGTCATGCCATCGGCGGTTGGCGCTGATTCTGAGACGTCCTGAGTGAAGAAACGAGCGAAACTCTGGTCTCCTTGCCTCCAGACACACCTTTCTAGTCCTGTATCGGCAAGCTCGGGGTCATCCACAGGCTCAAAACGCAAGCCTCTGCCACCTACGAGATCCTGAGCCATGTACCTCCATTGTCCTATCTTACCCTCGGCAAAGCCTACTACAACCATCCTGTGCCCATTCAAACACCTCCGCCAGCCAGAGTGGCCGTTCTCTGGGCTTATCTGACGCTGTGCAACCATATTACCGTAGCATGAAGCACAAATGTCATAATCTCCCGGTGCAGCATCCGGTACCAAGGAACTTGTACAGCTGTAGCAGTGGTATCGTGCCTGACTTGGGGGTATGGGATCTTGGCACACATCGCACCGTGTAGCAAAGACTAAAGGTTTGAAAGGCCCAATGCTAGAGGCGTTTGGTCCCTTGAGAATCGACGCTGCGGGAGGTCGGCTTGGAGATCTTGGGGGACTTCCTGGCCTGTCATGACCACCGTGTGAGGCTTCGTGAGCGAGCGGCAAGAGAGCGTGGGAACATGATCTGCCCTGGTTGACACAGTCATTACAAAAGCCCCAATCACCATCATTGCAGGTATCGCAACGCCAATAGCACTCATTAGTCCATGCGAAACATCGGGCGCAGAAAGTGCCACTCTCTAGTCGATGCCGAGGGTCATCAGTAGTCAGTGTTTTCCTGCCATCTGCGCCGCCAGGTACAGATCGTGGTGG
The DNA here is from genome assembly GCA_013623535.1 of Fusarium penzigii. Taxonomy (NCBI): domain Eukaryota; kingdom Fungi; phylum Ascomycota; class Sordariomycetes; order Hypocreales; family Nectriaceae; genus Fusarium; species Fusarium penzigii. The sequence continues at coordinate 95,624 of JABFFC010000150.1, read as the reverse complement.
TCTGTATCGACTGGCCGTCAGCACATGAGGGCGTGCAATCGAGCTGTCCTGCTGGCGAGCTTTTTCCCATTTAGCCCAAGCGCCGTGTCCAAATCCAAACCAGTAAAGGCAGCCAGCCCCTGACCTGTAGCAGTCCAGACACATATTCCACTGCCCATTGGCGCATATCGAACAATTCCAGTGAAGCTCATATTCAATGTGTGGTTTGTTGCACCGGGCGCAGCTGATGGATGGCTCGGAATACAGCTGCGAGCGTGTTCTCTGATGCGCTTGGCCTGTCGGGCTGCTGATGGGACTCGATACAGCAGAATGGACGACAGCCAGGTCTGCTGGGCGAGCCCTTCCACGTCCAGTAGTTTGTTCAGCGTGCCCATTACCGGATTGCACAGCGTTTGACGAGTTACCGTGTGGCGCTCGATTGGCAAAGGATAGATTATTCGAAGTATTTAGGGCAGCCGGTGCCTCATTGATCTGCGTAGGTGAATTGGACTGAACGGGTGTGCCTGTATTACGTCGCTCATGAACTAGGGGCCGAGGCGCAGTTGGCTCCGAGGTCTGGGTCCTCAATGACAAATCAGTCGATGATCGGGCAGCTGGCCTGGTTGTGTCGGAAGTTGAAGATATGACGGGCGCAGTTGAGCTCCGGCCCCCACTGGCTGTCCTTCTTCTAGGTCTCCTAACTGCGTCTTGTACTTCTAAATTTGCTGACGCCATAGAAGTGGGCGGACGACTCCGCTCCTCCGTTTGACTGGCCGCGCTTGTCGACCTAGAGTGAGGTCGTGGTCGCCCTCTCGGCTGGGCGTTGTTTGTGGGTGTAAGCATTCTCGGCTCTGCTGCAGGTTGTTCTGTGTACCGACTGGGCGGAATGTAGCCACTCGTGTTATTTCTGCGTGCCGTCTCCTGCCGTGTCCGTTCCCTTTGTCGTCGTCGATATGCTTCGGTGATTCGTCTACTAAGCTCATCATCACGACTCATATCAATATTATCCAAATCAAGTCCGTCTAGCAATCCCTCCTCTTGAATCTGCCTGGCAAAATCTTCAATTTCTCGTTCTATGTCCCTTTCACTCATGTCTGCCGAACCGATAAGCGACCTGATCGATGACTGGTGCTCGATTTGATGCTGTCGCGACTCGGTACGTCGGTGACGTCGTTCGCTCTCGGAGGGTACCTGATCAGCGCTATGTCGCGGACCATCATCCATTCGCGGACGGTGACTTGACCGGTGGTGTCGGCTATCCTGACTTCGATCTCTGCTCGATCTATTCCTGTCGTCTACCGAGCGACTCTCACGCCGACGCCGTGTCCTTGGCGGTCCCGACGACGATGAAGACGAAACCCCGACATCTCGCAGACTCATCTCCCTGACCTCTTCAACCAGTCTTCGATCCTCATCGTCCGCGCGTCGCTCCTCTGCCGTTCTTCGAACATGGACCTTGGGTAGAACTTGGTCACCGGGGTTGTACTTGGCGGCCATCTCCTCCTTTTCGGCCGGTGACCGCTCCTTGCCGGGGTTCGCAGTGATGTACATATCCAAAAGAGTGACGACGGTGGCATTATGCCGGGTATCTCGTACAGTGGCTCGACATGACGGGCAGGTGAAGATGTTGGTGCCATGAGCTGGCGGGTTTGGCGATCGCTCGGCCGTTGCAGCCTGAAAGGAAAACCATTCTTTGAGACAAGCGCCACAGAAGGTATGAAGACAGTCGAGGAGCGTCAAGGGTTGATAGAGAAGCTCGGTGCAGATCTTTTGATAGCTGATTAGTCAAATGTTTGGAAAGCAGTTGTTAAAAGCCGAGTATTATGAGTGTCGCATCCAAGGCGGGGAGGTGAGACTGCAGAGGAGGGGGATCATCAAAAGTCGAGATGACTTGAACTTACTGAGCAGGTCAACTCCTTCTCCAGGTCGAGCCCGGCCTTTGGAGACTCCATTCAAGACACTTTTGATCGCATAAAGCCCATTATTTGGGGGAAAGGTTTTACGAAAGAAGGCGACAAGTAGTGAACCAGGAAGATGTCGTCAAAAATAAGTTGGACCTGAGAAAATAGGCGTAAGGTTGGTTGGTAGGCAGGCCAGGTTGGTAGATTACTGGTATTACTGTTTTATGCAGCTACGAGCACTACCTCCTACTAATGCTATTGTCATCTGTGGCGGGGTGCGGGCTTCCCGAAATGGGGTAGGGGCATAAGGATGGCCAAGGAGGCCAGGGTGGTTCGTAGGAGAAGAAAGACAGAGCGAAGGATACAAGGAGATGACTGATTTCTGCATGATGACAAGATAGGAATGAATAGCATGCTTCAGTTCTGTGAGTTGAGGGTTTCAAAATGTCAATATCAACTTCGTCAAAGCTTCCAGAATGTATAAGAGATCGTTGCTTTTTATCATCCTCTCTCAGATCACAAAAGATCATAAGCGGGGCCGTGCGAGACTATCTGACAGGGGAGCTTTATACAACGTCGCATAATTACCAGCTTGGTACGATACCAGAGAAAGCAACAAACAAGATTTTCCTGGTGTGCGACCAACGACCAATTTAGTCCTGCTGCTGGTTTATCTGCCCAAGTACGCATTCGGATCATTTGTGTGATCTCCGTCGACTTCACTCTCAGCTCAAGCTTACTGCCTCATAGCGCACATTTGATCCGGATTTTTACATCCCCACAGCTTGGATGGCCGAGGGGTTTAAGGCGGCAGTTTGTATGTTACTTTCTCTACTTCGCCAATCATTCATCCACTAACAATATCATAGTAAGCACTGCTGGAGAGATCCGCCTGGGTTCGAATCCCAGTCCAAGCACAGTACTTTTTTTGCTCTTGTGTGGAGTAATTTGTTCATGGTTTTTTGTCTTTTTGTCGCTTGCATCGATGAGTATCAAAGTGACAACTGTTAGATTGTTTTCGAACCTTATCCTCTAATTCACATGTTGCGATGTGATACAATCGGTTAGCATGTATAACTAGCATGTCTCAGTCAACTTCATAGATCATTCACAGATAACAGGTCCAGCTGGATAGAGGCATCTGCTGTGATTTGCTTAGATTTAAATTCTGTTTAGTTGGAGAAAGGATGCCAAGTTCCTTCGGTCGGCTCTACTACTACTGTGCAGACCGAAAAACATTATCCAATTCAACCTTCATCTCCAGAGCTTTAACCGTCAACTCTATGAATGAGACCACTCAGCCTTCTTCTTTTCAGCAAAAGCCTTCATGCCAATCTTCTGGTCCTGGCTACCGAACAAGCTGTGGAACACTCGTCGCTCATACTCGACACCGTCTCGCAGAGCCAGGTCCTGGCTCTTGTTAACAACCTCCTTAGCCGCCTGCACAGCAACCTTGGAGTAACCGGCAATAGTCTCGGCCAGCTTAAGGGTCTCCTCCATAAGAGCTTCATAAGTAGGGAATGTTCTGGCGGCGACTCCCCACTTCTCAGCCTCAACGCCGGAGAATGACTTGCCAGTCAAGATGAGCTCCATAGCCTTTGCCTTTCCAACAGCTCGGGTGAGACGCTGGCTACCACCGGCACCAGGAACGGTGCCAAGCTTGATCTCGGGCTGGCCAAAGTTGGCGCTCTCAGTGCAGTAAATGAGATCGCACATCATGGCAAGTTCACAGCCACCACCGAGAGCATGGCCAGACACGGCAGCAATAACGGGCTTCTTGATCTGGGTAGTGAGGTCGGACCAAGACTCAATGAAGGAGTTCGTGTAAGCTTCAGCAAAGCTAAGAGGGGCCATCTCCTTGATGTCGGCGCCGGCGGCAAAAGCCTTCTGGGAGCCAGTCAAGATGATGACGGATGTATCGGCGGAGGCATTGAAGTCGAGGAGGGCCTGGTTAAGCTCCTTGATAAGAGGGGTGCATAGGGCATTGAGAGCCTTGGGACGGTTGAGAGTCACTGTATATTGTGTAAGTCACCCGTTGTTGATTTCCAGTGAACTATTATGAGAACTTGATACATACCTTGACCAACACCAGGCTTGGGCTGTGATACTTGGATGTACTCATAGGTCTTTGAGCTGTAAGCTCGAGAGATCTGTGGAAGAGTAGATCGCTGGAAGGGCACACGGGCGGCAGGTCTAAGGCAACGAAGAGCGTTCATCTTGATGCTGAAGGGGGAAAAATGTTGATGGTGTTTTTTAGATTGAATAGCAATAGAGCCTCCTGCTGCTGAGAACTCAAGAATTCAATTCGATTGATGACAAGCTTTGGAAATGGTTGGTGAAAAGCTCAAGTAAAGGTATGTAACCTGGATCTTTATTGGGGAAGCTCTCATAAATCTCCAAGCTCACTGTGACGCAACTGGAAAGCTTCGGCATATAAGCCGAGGATAATGAGACCCGCGCTGTAACCTGTCAAAGCCGACGGTAATTGACATCACGTGAATGGGCGTTCACTGACAAAGTTCATGGTAGAAATAAAAGTACCATGTATTTGGATAAGCACCTCAGTTGTTGATTCTTGATATCGTGGTTTACAGGCTTTTATTTCCTCTGTAACTCTCAGTAATGGGGTTAGTGTCATTACAGTCATGATGCAGCTTTACTCTACCTACTACCAGTACTTATCGAAGCACATGTGAGAGACCAGTTATTAGAGATGGCTTAGAACTAGAGTGAAGAAATTGGCCAGTCTAAAAACATTTTCAGAGCACACTTCCAGAAATCAACCTCAAACTTGGAGGGATTCCACACCTCATCATTCTGTACTGTCCTTAACATCACTAAACTTCCCCCATCAATTTAGACTAACAACGGCTGGGGAATGCGGGAAAGCTTCCATTCCACAACCTTGGAAATTGACAGATTGGATAAAAAAGACGCGACGCGACGGCTGCGCCCCAACGCCCACACCTAGTGGAACCAGCTCTTCCCCTGTTTGTCAGTTTAGTGGGAATTTGCTTGTGAAATCGTTGGAGGAAATCGGCCCTGATTCGCTGGCTTCGACCAACACAGGGGGCCCCTGAGTCTTCTCCCTCCTTTCTCAGTGAACCAGGGGCGATCCAGTCAGTGAGCATTGAGTGTTTCTTGCGCCGGCAGATTCCCGGGGTTATCCTTTCTGAACCCTCACCCCCAGGCCCCCCCAATAAGCAACAAGCCTTACGTGGCTGTATCGCCAAAAGTCCAGGACAAAGTGGCAGCCTCTAAACCTTTTGAGAGGCAGCATTTTCCTAATCTTCATCTCGGCCCTTGCATCAATTGCATAATTTCAACTTTAACGGTTTACCATTTCTCACGACTTCTCTTCTTCAACACTTGATTTATCATCAACAAATCTACTAATACTTCCACTCCCACGTCCTTTGTCGTCGCACTCGATCGCCACAGTCTCTTCCAACACACTCTTTCAAGATGAATGCGCCCGAACCTGAGCAGACCCCTTTCGAGGCCGTCAGCACCCATACTTCCAAGATTCAGCGTGTACGTCTTGCTTCTATCATCGCCGTTCCAAACTCCTCATACTCATAATCGTTAGCATTATCAAGCGCTACTAGACCAGTCGACCCCCTTTGTCCTGTACCGATGGATTAGCACGGGTGTCTTGTTGGTGCTTTTCTTCTTGCGAATCTTTGTCGCCCAGGGATGGTACATTGGTACGTTATCTATTACCGACGCCGGATATTTGGATGGTAGAACTAATCTGAACAGTCGCCTATGCCCTCGGTATTTATCTCCTCAACCTCTTCCTGGCCTTCCTCCAGCCCAAGTTCGACCCCTCAAATGAAGCGATCGATAATGAGATGGAGGACGGTTCCGTGGGAACTCTCCCCACTAAGCAGGATGAGGAGTTTAAGCCTTTCATTCGACGCCTGCCCGAGTTCAAGTTCTGGTACTGGGCCACCCGCGCCGTCGTTATCTCCTTCTGCTGCAGTTGGTTTGAGCTGTTCAATGTTCCAGTCTTCTGGCCTGTCCTGGTCATGTACTGGATCATTCTTTTCGTTCTTACTAGTAAGCCCAGACCCCAAACCATTGTTTGGAACATCACAACTAACTCATGTGCAGTGCGAAAACAGATCCAGCATATGATCAAGTACCGCTATGTTCCCTTCACCGTCGGCAAGAAGAACTACGCCAAGAACAGCTCTTGAACGCACACGAGATGACTTCTTTTTTGACACTATCACTTTCTTTGGTACAGCCAAGTCAAAAGACATGGCATTCATGTGCCTTGTATAAAAGCAGTCTGTAGTAGGCCTCAACAGAGCCGGACGATAATATCACTTGTATCATACGGCGCATACTGCAATGACGGGTTGGTTTGGTAGTAAAATGGGAATGGGAATAGGAAGAGAAACTGCGCTGGGAAGATGATCAAGGGGAAAGGCATGGTGTACGAGGCAATTAATCATGGCTATATAGACTTTTTCAATGGGCTTGAGAATAGGGACGAAGATCACAAGCATGGGAACGAATTATTTAATGAGAAATAAGCAATTCAAATGACACGAATTGAATGTTTTTGCTCTACTCCATCGCTACAATATCATAATTCATCAATTGAAGTCAATTTGTTTGATTAATTCATGGAATGCTGTGGTGTTATGGTGCCTAGAGTATGGAGTTATTGGTGATGGCCAAAGCCTTGTTGGCCCGAAACTTTGGAATTTCTTGGGTGCCACTCACAGCCGCGCCGCGCTTCCACCTCTTCAACATCTCATCTATCGCGCCGTCTTCTGCCCCCTACGCCCACAATCGGGGCTTCACCTCACCAATTTCGCCATCTCGATATAATTCCCATTGAGCCGTTCACATCGAATTTCACAACGATGTCGTCTTCCGCTCCTCGCTCCGGCGAGCGCGTCATTCACCAAGATTTCATCGCCCGTATTCGATTCTCCAATGCGCTCCCTCCACCACCCCATCCGCCAAAGCTTCTCGATATTCCCAACACTGGTTTATCTAGCGGACAATACACAACACCGGCCTTTGCATCGCGCTTGGCGCGAGAGCAGCCGCTAAACATCGAGGCAGATGCTGAGCTGGGAATGCCTCTTGACCTGGTTGGTATGCCAGGCGTTTTTGATGGTGACGAACGATGTGAGTTGGCAGTTTTCCACCTCTTTCTGGTGTGATTGGACTTTGAGACGCTAACTCCCTGCAGCAATTCAAGCACCTCCTCATCCTCCTGCCCTTCACCCTCACGATAGACCACTCCTGAGACCGATCGCCGCACTCGGTAAACCCAAGGTTGCTGAAGCTAGTGTATCCTTCCTTCGTCGAACCGAGTACATCTCATCGAGCTCTACAAAACGCCAAGAGGGTGTCTTGCCTCGTGCTTTGCTCGCTGGCGCAAAGAAGCGTCGTGTCGTAGAAGCTGCGGCCGACTCACCTCAGGTCATCAAGCGCAAGATCGACAAGAGCTTCGAATGGGCAGAGCAGGACCTCAAAGACCCCAAACGCGTCAAGCATCCTACCAAGAAGCACCTCAAGCTTGTGGATGCTTCGCCTCTTATTCCAGACCTCGACGCCTTTCCCGATTCTGGTGCATACATCACTCTCAAGTTCCTCACAAACCCCGTCCCTGGCTCTACCGAATACGATAAGCGTCTGCTGAGCAGTCTGTTCCGACCTATAGACAAGAGCGAGGAAGAGGAGAGGGCATACGAGGCTGCTATGGAGGCCTATCAGCAGGATCCCGAAAACAACGTCAAGCCTCCCAACTTGATGAACTACGACTTTTACCTGGCCCAGACTGGTGGCGCAGGCGAGCGTTTCCGCCGTGCGTTCGACGTCGAGAACCCTGACCACAACGACGAGGAGCTGTACACTCACGAGACCGATACTGGTGGCTGTTTCCGCTTTGACAGACTGAGGGCGTACGAGACGGCACAGGAGATCGAGCTTGACCATCCGACAAAGTACGATGACGAAGTCCTCTTGGCCTACAACGACGACACTTTCTACCCCAATCAAAAGGCTACCTACTACTACCCCATCATGCAAAAATCCACCATCCGTCCTCAACGAACCAAGAACATCGCTCGTGTTGGCGGCTACGGTGGTGAGGAGGAGCAGGTCGTTGATCAACTCGATGTCACTGTACAGGATCCCACTGATGAGATCCGCGAAGACATGAAGCGATACCGCGAGCACCCTCTCGGCTGGGACCAGGAAGAAGACGAGGAGGTCGAAGAGGATCACCACCGTGACCACGATGAGGGTGCACGTCGCCAGGGTAGTAGCCCGGCGGCTCGACGGTCGAGATCACCTTCTGAAGAACGTGATGCTGAGGGTGAAGACGATGATTAGTTGTAGTTGTATATTATGATCGGGCAAAAAATTGTAACAGCACCATTTCTATTTGGGTGCTTCTTTTGGTAATAGCAATCTTCTCTTTTCTGGTGGTTTTCTCCCAAGAACCGGTCACTTGAATCGTTGATTAGAAGCGAGAGTCAAGTTGAGCATGATCTGAAAATGGTGGTGAACTGAATGGCGAATATGGAAGAGTTGTGGGCGTATGATGCATTATAGAATAAAGACAGGTATATCAAAAAATCAAGATATAATATTCAAATTCATATTGCACAGTCTATCCCCTCACGTTTGTTGAGGTCTGCCAGTTCATATCCTCCTGAACGCCAATCCCAATATTTCAAACTCCCAAGATGCCTATGTAATGCCATACTCATTTCACATAACCCATGTACAAGATAACACACGCAGACACTTATCTGAGTGCCCACCCTAAGAAAGCTTCTTGCTTGCGCTCGAGGCATCGTAACCAATGACCTCTCTTTTGTCGTCAATTACTCGAGCATATCTACACACAGTTAGTCATTTGCCAGTGGGTTACCTCGAAAGGACGGATGGGAGTAGCTTACTCTAACAGCAGTCTGAAGAACCAGGCTTCCATGTCAACTTGTCTGAAAGCCTGGTTCGCCCATTCGCGACTCGCAGTAGCAATCTTTTCTCCCTGGCCACTGCCCGCCTTGTCAGAGTCAAAGAATCGCAGAGCCTCGAGCCAGTCATCTCCTTGTAGACTCAGGGGTACGTAATGCGCCCAGGGTTTTAGCCATTCAGCATGCCATTCGCGAAAAATGGCAAGCTTGAAGACGAGACTGCGGCTTCGAAGGAATGCGCGGAACCGGCCTGAGAAGGCATTGCCATCCATGTCGAGGAGATACTTGTAGTTCCAGGCGTTCTGCTGGTCCACAGCATCAGTGGTATTGAAGAAAGCTCGTTGAGCTTCGCAGTCGCCAGGATCGCATTGCCCAATATGAGAGAAGCGAACATCAATGAGGTCGCTGTAGTCGCCACGGGATACCTCGGCTGCACTCCAGGTGGACGAATCTTGTTTGGAAAGAATCTGGACCTGATCCCGTGCGTTGAGCTTCTGAACGAGCCGCTGGCGATGTTGCCGTCTCCAACGACCATTTCGACTGTATCCTCCCGTCGTGGAACCTCTCCAGTAGAGCTTGCTCTGTTTCTGATTCCACTCCATGTCCAGCTCTTCATCATATTCCACCATGCTTGCCCAATCCCATGGAGAAGGATATACCAGATCACTATATGATGAGATCTTGGATTGGGAGAATATTGGGAAGAGATCCTGTGTGACCCTGTATGTGTTTGGCCCGGCAAAGAAACCGAATGTTGAGCTGAGAGATGGGGACAGACATATGTCTGACATGGCGGTGGTGTTATAGACGAAGCCAAGTTCACCCATAGCATATCGACTTTGCTGGTCAGCTCCCTCGTCGTCCTCGAGGCAGCGAATTGGGCTGTCAGGCGGACATGACATGCGGGAATGGGACCATGTTGACTGATGAGCAAATGAGTTGAATCGCGTCAAGGTTGTCTCTTCGAAAGACTTTCCGTTTCCCAACTCAGCATTCGGTTTGCTGAAGTCATTGGCGGGTTGTGAGACCGCCAACGCTGCCGGCATATTGGTCTCCCTTGCCATTCGCAGCAAACGCACCAGGTCTTCGTGAGGAAGAATAACTCTTGGCTCGTCGTGCATGTTGAAAGCAAGGTCCATGTCAGGGATATACCGGAGGAAGCTGTTCATCATGCCCCTGGTCGCATTCTGTTGCCATTCTTCGCCGCCACTGATATAAGTAATCTTGTTATCTCGAATAGCGACACCGATCAAGCCATTGTCAAACCCCAATGCTTCTTTGGCTCGTGCTCTGATGGTTTTGGGCTTCAGTCCCCAGAATGGTGAGATCAGGTCGTAGATGGTATCGAATTCATCGACCAGCTTGACACCATTGTCTTGGGCGAATTTGAACCATTTATCGAAGTGAGGTGGTGGAGGCATGCCATATCGTCTTCGGTATTCCGCAACTGCTTCTCCTAGCGTCTTCGACTGTCGATTCTTGACATTCTCAAAATCCTGTTCCGCATTCTCGATCAAATATGAAGCAGGGTGTCGATTTGATGAAGGAGCAGGCTTGGGTTCTGAACCAGCGATAATTGGGACCACATCTTGTGGCTCTGATGGAGCGGGGGAAGGTTGCGTCTGTACTGGTGCTCGATATATGACAGAGTCTTCGTGAGATATTTTAGACAGGCTATAGATACATATGCAGAAGAATGCAAGTGCAGCGACTGTGATGATCTGGCGCCGTTGTGAGGCTCGCATTGGTACGAAGGATATCATGGTTGTCGCTTCAATGCCAGACTGAAGCGACGTAAAGAAAATCAAGAGGGTTTCAACCGATTGAGTGGAATTCTAACGTTGATTTCTAGGTTTGCAAAATTCGCGCTGTGAGGTTGAAATTGAGGTTGAGATTGGGGTTGACGCATGAGCTTTGTCTGTTAATGGAGAATACGATGTTGATTGGTTCACAGGCTGGGATGAAAACAGCGATGGGGACGCTTGGTTTTCTATCAGCACGTTGACCTAGCAACGTGTTAGTCAGCCGAACAGGGATAACGATAACTACTCTGTATCAGCCTCCAACATTTAGATACGACTCTCATAATTCTTCAAATGCTCTTCACTGCAATCACAAGGTGGACTCGGTAGCTCTGAGCATCTCGTCAAGGTTCAATTCTAGTGCTCGCGTGTGCGACCAGCTCTGCGGCTATAAACATCGCATCGGTCATAGTCATCATTATCCCCAAACGCCGAGAATGCCAGATTCATTTTTCACAAAACTTTTTTAGGTGGTATCCTTGCTTTCCCCCCCAGATTTAGTAGAAGAAACCAATGATCTTGCCAGCGACGTGCTTGCGACGGGCCTCCTCGTGGTCCATGATACCGGCAGAGGTGGTCAGAATGATGTAACCGAACTGACGGGCAGGGAGCAGCTTGACAACCCACTTCTCGAGGTCGGCGAGACGGACGTTGTAGCGGGGAGAGATGACACCAGTCTTGTTGAGGCGGCCGTTGAGCTGAACAACGATCTTGCCAGAGCGGTGGTCATCGACCTCCTCGAACTCGCCAATGTAGCCTGAAGATGAATTAGTGAAATGTCTCGAGAGAGTAAACGTTAAGCGTCATGGGTGTTTTCAAAGAAAGAAATATTCAGGGTAACGTGTAAGATCTCCGAGTTTGAATCTATCGGCAATTTATAGGGGCTGAGTCGTGGGGCAGTATCGACAGTCGCCCTAGTTATCATGCCGAATGGGTTGTGACAAGGAGAAGAGGGAGAAAAGGTGTGACAAGTGTCACTCAGAAGAGAAGAGAAGAGACGAGGTGAGGGATAAGAGACAGTATCATCAAGACTTACCGTGACGCTGCATAACCTGGAGGAACTTGACGATGACCTTGGAAGAAGGTCGGATCAGGACCTGGCGCTTGCCAGCCTTCTCGGCGTTGTTGATGGCGTTGAGCGCATCGTGGAGGACGGAAGTGCGGACCATTTTGGCGGTTTGTGAACGGAGATTCTCAAATCAGAAGATTGGAAATGAGGTATCTAAACACCAATGAAAAAACCATCATGTTAGCCTTTTCCGTAGGCTTCGTGAGCGTGAAGAGTGCCCTCAACGATCGATCGCGAGGGTTCTGCCGCCCAGTGCTGAAGAGGAGAAGCGTATCGAGAGGAGGGTCAAATAAGGGAAGAAGGCATCGCCCGTCTTTTCAATTCTCTTGCTTTGATCCCTCGAAATAATCTCATCCGCAATTTCTTGAAGTGAAGACTTCCGACGGCTGTCGCTCTCGATTGCTCTCCTCGGCCATGGTAAAAGGCATTATCCTGTCGAAATCGAGTCGCATTCAAGCGTTCGAAAAATACATACCTCGTGGAATTAAACGGGTGGTCCGTTGAAAATTGACTTGTCACGGGGGGGATTGAAGGTCAAGTACCAGAAAGGAAAAAAAAAGGTCGGAATCGAAAAAGACCAGGAGAGAGAGAAAAAAAAAAGTCACATGTGGGTAAATCCTGGTGTGTGCCCTTTTGTGGTCCGTGCACGCAAAAATGCCCTAAGGGTAACCTGCCACAAACCTCTTCGAGATCTCGGCAAATCTTAGTGGCACGAAAAAAGAGGTCGACTTCCAGATCACGAACCAATCCCCCACTTCCCTCCCCCAAAACTTTTTCCTCTTCTTTTTCTTTGATACACATAGAAATCTTCGAGGATCGCCCGACAAGAGAAACAAGCCAAGATGGTGAGTATCTCCGCCATCGTCCAATTTTTTCGACGTCAATTGCGTTGCGCCGGCACGACGAGATGAAGGGGAGCGAATATGCGCGAGTTTAACACCCACCCCCGTGTGAAAATTCCCTTTTTCGTCTTGTGTGCGCAGTGTTTCGAGATTGACGTCGAAAACGTTGAAACGATGAGAGAAACAATTTCCCCCACGTTGAGGAATTTGGGTTGCTAATATTGGCACTCTGCGCAATAGTCGGACGTAGAAGAGAACAACGCCCCCGAGGTCGCCGATGTTGTCGAGGTTTCCGGTGATGCCCCCAAGGGTCAGATGTCCATTCTCGATGCCCTCAAGGGTGTCCTGAAGCTGTCTCTCATGCACGACGGTCTCGCCCGTGGTCTCCGTGAGGCTTCCAAGGCCCTCGATCGCCGACAGGCTCACATGTGTGTCCTGAACGAGAACTGCGAGGAGGAGGCCTACAAGAAGCTTGTTGTCGCTCTCTGCAACGAGCACAACATCCCTCTTATCCAGATCCCCGACGGCAAGCAGCTCGGCGAGTGGGCCGGTCTCTGTACGTTTTCACTCGTGTCCCTGGAGGGGGATGATTTCCATTGAAGATTTGTGCTAATAAATGTCAATAGGCGTTCTCGACCGTGAGGGCAACGCCCGCAAGGTCGTCAACTGCTCTTGCGTCGTTGTCAAGGACTGGGGTGAGGAGTCTCAGGAGCGTTCTATCCTCCTCAACTACTTCCAGACCGAGCAGTAAACAAAAGGGTAACGGAAAACAAAAAAGGCTTCCCCCAATGGGACGGCGTTTGGATGTGAAGGCGGTCTAAGGGGGACTTGTATGGGGGGATAAGGGGTTCATCTCTGGAGTTGTCTAAATATTCCAAGAAGACCTGTTCGACCATATGAATGACTTAGTTCTTTTGCCGAGTTGTTTGAGGAAACTCTGGCCGGCTTCTGATGGCATCTGAATGGTTACGTCTCGTGGCCATATTGCATCGAAAGGAAATAAAAAAAATTGGGCATCAAAGACATGACATTTGTCGTGAATGTTTGTGTGTTGTGTCATGTCATGAATAGGTAGTGAAATGCTGATGGGATGAATTGTTGTACTGTCGATGTAGTATATGCCTGATTTATGTCACCCCATTACTTCCGTCCCTCAACCTAGACACTTATTAGTCTATACACTCACGTTCTTCCCAGGCATGAACTTACCATGATGATGTGATATCCAAACCCAGTCTTAACCTCCGCAATCTTTGGACTCGCCGTCGTACTCGTCTCCAGAGCAAAAGCAACCTCCTCAAACTTTGGATCCAAGCTCCCCTTTGTCTTCCAACCCAACGATCCTCCCTGTCTTGCCTTGTCCTCTGAGAAATCCCTGGCCACCTCGTCAAACTTGACGCCTTCGTTGATCTTTGCTAGAGCTTCTTCCTTCTTGGAGTGTTTCTCACACTACGTATTCCCATCCATTAGTCTCAGACATCACTGTGGGAAGAACGCTGAGAGAGTGTGAGGGAAGACTTGCGAGAATGTGACGGACGTTGATGCTTTGAGCGCCTTTCGCCTTTCCGCCTGCATCTTTGCTATCCTTGCTGTCCTTTCCCTTGCTGCCACCCTTGTCGCCGCCCTTCTTATCGTTTTTACCCATTTTGAAGTTAAAGGACGCTGATGATGATGTGCTGTGAATGAAGTGATGAGGTGATGCTTTATGAATTCGTCTGGTGGAATTTGAAACTGTTTCATTTGCCCCGCCAACTGACTGAGCTTGGGTTGGCTGGACCCTGTCAGAACTTGTGACGCACTTTGTGCCCCTCATTGACTTCAACATGGAACCTACATGCTAACATACTAATCATGTATTGTATAGTCAGGGGTGCCATTATCTTCGAGGCCGGTCTAACGTGAGCTCTATAATATATTCTCTAAGTTTCTAGGTAATGTCTATTCCATCTACTATCCTCCGCTCGTCTGCCCAATTTCCCCCAAAGAGGCATGAAACGCCAAAGTCCTCAGGTATTGTTCCCGATCAATCTTTTCTTGCGCCTTGGCCATCTTCCAATCGAGAAACTCTTCTTCCCCTCTCTTCTGCTTGATCATTTCGCCCTCATACTTTTCAAAGAGATGCCAGTCATCTGTCTCTGAAGGTCGGGGTATGTGGACCAGTTCTTCGATGGGCTTCTGCCCACCAACTCGTTCCAGAGTTAGAATCAGCAAATGGAGGTCCGTCTTGACGTTGAGTCGTTGACCATACTGTCGGATGATGTATCTAGAGAGGTGTGAGTGAGGTTTGGCAAAAACGGTGGGTGTCTTAACTCACAACCCGTCATACCGTATGCCTGCTCTTGGTGCGAGGGGACTCTTGAGTTTGTGGCCACGCACAATACGAATCGTGGTGCCGACTTGTGAGATGAGCGAGACATGCATATCTGATATTCTCCCTTCCTTCATATACCTGATAGTGCCGTCCTGAAAATAGATTTCTTCCCTTCCCGTCAGGAGCGGCAGTACGGCAATACCATACCTGCCTTTGGTTGGCGTCTCACGTGTACTCCCAACAATGCCATCGCGATGTGCGCATGCGAGGTTAAGCCACCAGCTAGCATCCCTTGTTAGTACAAATCTCTTTCTCCGTGTCTTGTGCCGTCAGGGACCTACTGCCCAGGCTCACATTCGAGGTTCCCCTCAAGTTCCGACACTGTCTGGCAGCTTTTGGCTCTCCAAAGATTCTGCCTGTCCTTTGCTTCAGGGGCCATGGCGATATCTCTCAGGCGCCCTGCTACCGGTAGGTTTCTATAACGTTCTTGATCAATGGCGAAGAATTCATGTCGAAAACGAGCCCTCCATCTGCGTTGGAGGCGTTCAGCGAGAGTGACATCGTCTCGGAACCTAGGAGGGGCTGGGTAGGGGCCCTTATTTGGGTCGACAATGTCGGCAAGGAGTTTATCAAGACGGGTGTTCTTTATGGTTGATAACTCAATGACGGGTTTGTTGTCTGTCTCGTCTCTCAGAATTGCTGTTAGAAACCCCATGGCTTCCTCCCAACGCGGCCCCAGGCGACCTTCGTCCAGGTTGGCGCGAACTGTATCACACAGCTCGAGTAGGGAGTCATCGTCAAAGCCTATTCCTGGGGATGGATCGTCGTCTTCATCAGTGGACACTGTTGAGCCAAAGGCAGACAGGGGATCTAGACTGCGTAAGTAGTGTATACATGGTCAGATGCAGCGATCATGCTTACTTCTCAGGTAAGTCAGATGGTCTGCTGAGCCGTCGAGGGTGAATTGGTAGTCATAGACCATGCCAGCAGACAAATGCGTCTATGGGTTGTCAGTGGGTTAGAAGGACCAGTTTAGTTTCAGTAGAGACGAATAATAAAGCCAAGTATGGGCCCGGCCATTCCGAGAGTTATCGAGAGTTTCGCTGCCAACAAACTAGGGCTTGTTGTTATGGCTCATAAGCTTACCTTGTTATAGTCCATAATGTATCCGCCAGCTAAGGACATGCGAGTATCTTATCTCCTTTGGCAGTCGTGCTTTGGGACGGTGGATGTGCCTGCATTTGCGAGACCTCCACCAGTTGCGTCAGTACCGCTAGGATCACCAGTTCTGGATCATTCGGTATCATGTTTGACCTCAGTCAGCATTACACCTGCTTTTTCTGTCAATGTGTGATATGAAAAGATGCGTACTGAGGTGTATCTGAAGTTGACAAGTTAACCGTATAGGTCAAGGGTTGAATGTGGCTGGTAAGGCTGCCTTGACTTAGAACGGATGTCAACTTAGTAGAATAGGGTAAGAGTAATAGGGAATAAATAGGTGGAGTTCTTTATATGTAGATCATAATGACAAGTCGAGGTTCAAACTACTACGTTGCTATACAGTGATCATATTCGTTGTCAGGTGTGTAGAAGGATCTCTCTAAAGTGGGCTGCTTCTTTCCTCGCGTGATTCATCCCGTCACTTTCAATCGATCCAATCTAATCTCTACCTTGAGCTTGAATGGTATCTTACGAACATGTATGATAATGGGTGCAGCTTGAGTCAATAACTGTCCGAGTTTTTCTTGCAAAAGTAGGATGTTTCATTCAAGTTATAGGACTCGACGTTATCATAGTTTTATTTTTCGATCCTCTGTTGAGTTGTGATGAACTAGAGACAGTAAACGAAAATCTGACGTATCATGACTCTAGTGTGATGTTTACTGCACCATTCAAATGACAAGTCATCATGAGTTGGAACCAGCACAGATAATCCATAGGAAGGATCCAGACGGATGTTGAAAATGAAAATGAAAATGAAAATTTATCCCTTGATTAGTATTCAACTATCTAACGGGAGAAATAATTATATTCCCCATGTTGACTAATCTTGATCCTATTGACTTACAAATCTATATATTACATGTCCAAGCTGAAGTGGAGGTACCGAGGTTCATTGCAATGGACCGTGGATACGGCCGAACGTTAGTGTGAATTCATCTCCGCCGTTGAATTCGTCATTCAGGGTATTTAACCATCAATGTTCTCTCGTAGAGGTGCATAATTCTTCTGGCCTGTCTTAGTTGGATAGATCATAAACAAAAGACATCTTCTTCCAAATACCCTCGGTACATCTCCATCATCATGGCACCTGTTGAACTGACAGCCATCTTCACCGCCAACGAGGGCAAGGCCGAGCGTGTAAGTCAACCAGGTCACCTTTTCAACTATTGCATCAACCACAATACTGACCGCTTATTAGCTCCTCGAACTATTCGCTGCCTGCAAGGAATATGTTCAGGCCAATGAACCCTATGTCTACCGCTACGAGTTGCATGAAGGCATTCCCGAACTCAATGGCAACAAGCACCAGTTCATAATAATGGAAGGGTATGTCAACCCAATGCTTGCCTGAGCTGAGGAAGCACGCACTAACAAACAACAGATATGAAAGCCCAGAAGCCCTCAAGAAGCACACCCAAGCTCCCCCAATCATCGCCTTGTTCAAGGCTGTACAGGCCGAGGGTCTAGGTGAAGCCCAGATCATAAGGACAAAGCCTCAAACTGAGGTCAAGGCTCGCGCATAATGGAATATTACGAGACAAAACAAATAGAATAATAACGGAACATCAAATTCATCTGACCAATTGAAATAAAAATACCCAGTCAAAATTAGAAAAGAAAGTTGACATGACAATAAGTAAACCGTCAAGTGAACTGCCGCTGTCAAGAATCATAGCATCCCCTCACCGCCTGCCTAATACAGTATAAGGGAGAATCACTCCACCAGCTGTATTCCGAATTTCGCACCCCCCAGTTTCAATTCTGCCGGGTGAAAAAAAAAGTTGCACCCGCCCCGCCAAATTCAAATGTTCAGGCAGAGATAATCGCGTTTCTGCTTTTCGTTTTTTACACTTGCAGCAACAATTCACGTCGCGACTCAACTAGTCCGACGCCAAACACCAATCGCAATCATGGCTGAACAGGCGCATTATATTGTTCGCGGGAGTGCATCTTATACCAGGACAATTGGTATCACACAGCGGGCTACTCCTCTACATCTGACATGGACGGGAGAGCTGCGAACAAGGTATGATGGTTGCGCAAATCGCAATATCTTGATGCCTTGCATGACTAACAGCTATTCTCAGATTCACAGACTTTCTTGTTAATGAAATTGGTGAGGATGGATCGGTCATACATTTGAATCACATCGGATTGGGCCAGGACGACTACAATCAGTCGCAGCCCTCAGAAAACAAGCAGCAAATCGCTCCAGCAGCTGAAGAGGCGAAAAGGGACGACACCAACAAGGACGCGGCTCAACAACCTTCCGCCAACGGCGCCGAGACAAACAACCCTGCGCAGACCGAGCAGGCCCAGGAAGAAGTCCCCGCCGAAGACATTGCTTCTCTCGAGGCTCTTACAGACAAGCGATTCGCCCAAGAGCTCATCGACATGTACAAGGCCGGCCCTACAGTCGCCCACGAGAAGAGACAGACAGTCACATCGGAACCCCTCGACGACCGATCCAAGCGTGGTCAGGTGCACCAGGAGATCCGTCGCATCTTCAAGTCTCGCATAGAGACCAACACCAGCGACGCCGGCGCCATCATCGCAAGCTTTGTGCCACCGCGCAGCAAGAACAACAAGAAGCGAAACCGCGATCGTCGTGATAAACGTGCTGAGGAACCTACGGCCGAGTACCTCCATTTCACCCTCTACAAGGAGAACCGCGATACTATGGACGCTGTCAACCAGATCTCTCGCTTCCTTAAGGCTAAGCCCCAGGCTATCGCCTACGCGGGGACCAAAGACAGGAGAGCTTCTACCGTCCAGAGGTGTTCTGTGCGATACACGAGATCCAGAGCCTTGGCCGGTATCAATGGCAAGCTTTGGGGTATATATACCGGCGATTACGAGTACCGCGATAACCCCATTTATCTGGGTCAGCTTCAGGGCAACGAGTTTGTCATTACCATCAAGAACTGCGAGATCGTCGGCGAATCACCCGACACTCCTGCGGCGGACAAGGTGGAGAAGCTCAGGAAGAGCCTCGAGCCTGCCATGGCTCACATGGCCAAGCATGGATGGATCAACTACTTTGGACACCAACGTTTTGGAACACATGACGTTGGCACACACGAGATTGGAAGACTCATTCTAGGTGAGAAGTACGAAGAGGCTGTCAAGGCCATTCTTCACTACGATGAGGATATCGCCGCCAAGGCAGAGGCCGGTGAAGTTCCAGATGAGCCCTCAAAGAAGGATGAGTATGCTCGCAATCAAGCCTGCATGCTCTTCCTGACTGGCAAGGACGTCGATAAGGCGATCAAAATCATGCCCCGACGCTTCTCGGCCGAAAACAGTATCTTCAGACATCTCAATCGCCAGGGCGCTCAGTCCCGTCGCGACTTTGTGGGCTCCCTCATTCACATCACCCGGGGCCTGCGCTCCATGTACCTCCACGCTTACCAGTCCTATGTGTGGAACAACGCTGCCAGTCGTCGCTGGGAGACACACGGTGAGACTGTTGTGGAGGGAGACTTGGTCATCGCTCCTAATGAGACGACGCCTGCCATCAGCGGTCAGGATGAAGACGGAGACGACATCATCAACCCCGTCGAAGACGATGAGGATGCCCCCGTACGTGCCCGGCCCCTATCCGCCCAAGAAGCCGCCAGCGGAGATTACACCGTCTACGACATCGTCCTCCCGACTCCCGGCTACGACGTCATCTACCCATCCAACGACCTGGGCGCGTTCTACGAGGAATTCATGGGCCGTTCCGAAAACGGCGGCCTCGACCCTCACAAGATGCGTCGCATGCGTCGTGAGTTTAGTCTCCCGGGACGGTACCGCAAGCTCATGAACCGCTTCCTCGCCGAGCCATCAGTCGAGGTCCGTGCCTATGCCGACGACACGGAGCAGATGCACCCTACGGATCTAGACATTATCAAGGCCGCCAAGGGTGCATCAAAGAAGCGCACACGAGATGATGCCGGTGAAGAGCAGGCTGCTAAGAAGGCCAAGGTCGAGGAGGGCACTGCCGATGCAGACACGACCGAGGTCCAGGCTCCCAAGGAGGATGCTCTCACAGAGACAAGTGGTGCCACTGCAGAGGCAGCATCACAGCCAGCTGATAAGGTCGCAGTAGTGGTCAAGTTCCAGCTTGGTCGCAGTGCGTATGCAACCGTTGCTTTACGGGAACTCATGGGTGATCCACCAGAAGAGACACCAACAGAAAACGAGTCATAGAACAAATTGAAAAGAACCTGGGCACGTGGGGTATGACATATAGAGGACATACGAGAATTGGTGCATGTATTCAAACAGGATTTTGATACCCAATCTATGTAGCGTAAGATGAAATATGTGCATGGATAAACAAGATGCAGCGCATGGTGATCGCTTGATTAAACCCATCCATGATCTCGCCTATAATGTTTTGCTGATCTTCCAACATCTCGTGAATTGATGATGGGTCTGTCCTGACCCGAGTGAGATCCTTCTCAACAAATAGCCTCCGGCCCGACCTCCCGATGACCAGACTACCTGCTGTGCCACCAACAGGCTCATATTGCTGTTACACAGACCGGGTTCATTGACAATAACTCCTCGGGCTGCTTTCAAAAACATCGCAAATGTAGACAATTGCAGACGTGTCTTCAATCATAGATCCATGACACAGGCCCAGCCTTGTCTCATACTGTCATGGGTGCATACACGCGCAATCGGCCCTTGCGTGAGCCACTATCCCCTTTGCCTGTAATCTGGTTGAGGACGGTCGTGCAAGCTTCCTTCGTGGCACCATACTGAGCGGTTTGAACAGTTGCCTACGCGGCCTTTGATTTATCGTCCCAGCCCCATACAAATGAGAGGTATTTGACCATATTGACACGCTTGGTGCGCATCTCAACCATCCACGGGTGCTCCATCATCTTCCAAGGGCTGGCACGACGGTTGGGCTGTTTTTCCAAACTGTGAGAATATTAGGCGGCGTTCAGTACGGGAAAGGTCTCTGATACGTGGACTTACCAGCACTCGATAAAGTATTTGAAGTTGTCACTCCAGTACACGTCCATCTCAGGCTCATCCTTGAGTTTGGGCACATTCTGTCGGACGATATAAGTGAGGAGATCGATTAAACCAGCCCGCGGTTGCATCTCAGTGCCATCAGCGGGGAATGGGAAGCGATGCTGGGCAACTTCCAGGAGTGTGACTCCCGTTGACCATACATCAGAGGTGATGGTATATGACTGTCCAGTAATTCTTTCGGGTGCCATGTAGTAGCTGGTTCCGATGAAAGTGTTGGCCTCGCCTTTGGTTCCGAAGTCGCCAGAAACACCAAAGTCGCAGAGTTTTACAGCTCCGTCCCGACATAGAAGGATGTTGGATGGTTTAATGTCTCGGTGAATGATACGTCGGGTGTGAAGATAGGTAAGGCCTCCCAAGACACCCTCGGCGATCTTGCCTAGCACCTTTTCACCAGTTCGACCACCTAGTCGCTTCACTTCCTTGTAAATGCTGTCTAATGAACCTCCCTCGCAGAACTCCATAGCGATAGAAATGGTGGCTGTCGCAGGGTCGACAAAGGCGCCATAATATTTGCAGATATGGTCTGAAGCACATTCTTTGTTGAAGCCCAGCTCTCGAAGAATCTGCTTCTTTACATCAGGGTCAGGATTAGTAGTAATAACCTGTATCAGTGTTAGTAATAGATACTTTTAAGGCATATCGGTTATCTCACTTTGAGTGCAAAAACAGTGTTGCCACCCTTGAGCTTGCATTTGGTGACGGCACCACCGGCGCCCTCTCCCAAGTTGCCAATTTCAACGATTCGCTTCTCAAGGGCGGCTATCCTCCAGCCTTCTTCATCCAGGTCGTCAACGTCAAGAGTTCTGGCTTTTTCGAGGCTCAGCTTGTCAAAAGCCTCGAGACCTTGCAAGCTACCATCCCTCTCCATAGATACACCACCTTCACTTCTTTCCGAGTACATTGATCCAACAGCCGAAACAGGGTCGGGAGTGCCCTGGGCTCTTGAAACACCGATACCGTATTGTGAAGCAAAGGAGAGGGCCGAATACTGTGATCCGGCCGAGGTGGGGTTGCTGGCTCTGCCATCGAGTGGTCCAAAGCTACCGGACCTGGAGTGAGCAGCACTGCTTTCACTTCCACCGCTAGCAGAAGGCTGACTGGCACCCTGCACACGCGGAGGTTGTTCATATGGAGCGACCTGGCTGCCCATGGGGGTTGCTAGGTGGAGAGTAGGCAGCGGAGGCCTTGAAGGCGCTGCGATCGAAGGGCCTTGGTTGCCAACAGGTTTCGCATTGGGTGAGGGAGGAATAGCGAGGCCGAGTCTTGGTGTTCGTGCACCTCCACTCCTAGCACCGGGGATAGCTGGACGGAGTAACGGAACGGGTGACGGTCCGACATTCGGGACTGGGAGAGAAATAGGAGTTGTGGAGGCAGGAGCTTGCTATACAGAGTTAGTTATGCGCTTGGTTTAGGTAGTCCAGGAGAACATACAGGATGATGGGGGGGTTCGGAACCCTGAGGTATTTGGTCGGCCATGATGGTGGCTTGTGAGTTGAATAAGAGCTCAGATCGATATGAAGAGAGGTAAAACGTCGAGCCGAATGGAAGGCCACCGGCCGGAGGGTAAACAATGATATCAGTAAAGTTTGAATGCGTCGAAAAACGAGGGTTTGTTGGAACAAGCGGGCTAGTCGGGAAGGAAACCAGCAAGATGCGAGTTGCACGTCAGCTTCGTGTATCAAGCGTTATGGACTATGCACAAGGTGTCGATCGGGTAAGTGGTGAGAAGAAGTGGACGCTGTGTAAGATCGAGCAAGTACGGATTCACTCGAGTAGAGAGATGCGAAAGATAGATAAGTTGAAAAAGTAAGAAGAAAAATCCAGACGATGAACTAGGAAGTGTTGGGTTTGAAGATGATCTGTGTGTCAATGTGTAGCAGTAGCGGTAGCGGTAGCGGTAGCGGGCCTCGGTGGTGCTGAATGGGAACAGCTGATATGTAAAAGGCGGAGAAGGCGAGGTAGCTTATGCAGTAAGCTGGTTGGTGGGTGATGCTAGGTAGAGATCCTCCAGGGTTTTTTAGGGATGGTGAGGTACGTAAGTGATGCAAAGTGATGCCGAGACGTTTTGGAAAGGATGAGAAAAAGAAAAGAAAGAAAAACGTCAAAGCTGCAGACGTGACAATGAACGATACACCGTGTCTGAAACAAGAGATGAGAAAGGTCAAAGTAAAACAGGATAGGACGACGAGAGTAAGAAGGAGGAAGGAAGAAAAAAGAGGATGATCAAGGATGAAACAGATGGAGAAAAAAGAGAGTCTGGGATAGAGAGGAAGAGGAGAGGCAAGTGGGAGGGTGAGGGGTGGAGGGATCTGATGGTGGGATGAGCCGGTTGGGTTGTGATAGTGAATGAGGATGGGAATGGGAATGTGAAGGTGACGGGAGCCAGGTTTATTGATGAGGGGCTTGGCATGGGCTTGGTGCCACTATATCGTTAGTGAGGAGCAGGGCAGCGGTACAGCGTTTCAGTGGATTGAAGTGTTGATGGGCATTGGATCTCAGCGCGGGAGGTGGCGCTCATAGGGCAGCCCCTCATCTTCATGCAACCTGCCCGCCCTGGATTCATGGCATGTTTGACGCGCTAGGCACGGGGCGAGGGACTCAACGACACTGTAGCTTACGAGTTGTCACAGCGCAGAAGAATTCAATCTTGATCATTAATGATTCCGCGACAATCCAACTGTTTCTAATACATAACCGGATCCAAGAGAACTTCTCCTAGAGCACGCAGACAGCCTATAACCTAATGTCTCTCATGAAACGCACCACGACGGCACAGAACTTGTCATGCCGGAACATCTACCCTTATCAGTGAACCAACCCGAGACAAAAAGACCCAGTCTCACCGCCGGTCAAATTACTTGATCCAAATGATGGCCTCTGTCTAGGCATACTGGTATTGTGTAGTAGTATGTAGGCAAAACTAGGTCATGACATATATGCGGGCTCAACTCAGCTTACACCGTACGGACAATCTCTTTGGGGGGTTTTTTTTTTCTTTTTCTTTTGTTGCCTAACAATGAGATGTGCAAGCTTGGTATGCTAGGCAATGTAACAGGTTTTTGGGAACTAATCAAACTGGTAAACGTGGACCAACCGCAACAAGTTGAGATGGGTGCATTTTGGGGTCCAAAAGTTGATAGGCCTCTTCAAGTCATTGAAACTAACCGCACCCGCTAGCTTAGCTCCTAGTCTTTCTTGTCCAAATAAGCTCTCGGTGGATGTTTTGGTAGTATTATACAAAGCAGGTATAAGAACCCGACTAATATGTGTACCATCGACATGGGACTGACGGGACCTACTGCTAAACCATGTCTAGAGGCATTGGATTCCTCGGCGTTGCCTTTGCATGACTTCATGTTAGACATCACGTCAGACGTGCCACAATACTACAGTAATCGTCCCTGGCACTAAGTATCAGCGTCAATAAACACAATCTCCTTCAAAACATTGCCACAGAAATCTCATCGATCAATCATGATCTTTTCTCATTCAATCACAGTCACACCGTTACATAAATGTCCACCATAGTCTACCCTCTCCCCCCGCATCCAACTCTCATTTGTTCCAATAGTGCCCCCTTGTCAATTGAGTTGTCAAAACTGTCGCGTGCCAACGGAAAACCAACAATTGAAACCGGTGTGACGAGTATTGCACTGTACTCGACGGGAAGCGCTCCGGTCCCTGTTTTCCTGCATGACCTAGAGATGAAAAACTGGAGAGTTTTTTGGACGATGGTTTCACTTTTTTTTTTTTAGTTGCCTGTTTGAGGTGATCATTCAGGAGAATGAACAAGGTCTATCATGTTCATGTCAAGTTAAGTGTCGGAAGTGCCCTGTCACTCGAATCTCGAATCTCCACTAGAAGGATGCTGTTAAGCGCGCGTCTAGACGTACCTAGTAGGAGGCGTAAACCAGACCCATTGGCTGGCTCTTCCACGCAGGGATCTCGACCAACCCCACGTCGGCAAGGAAAAGGTCCTGACAACTTTTTTTTTTTTTTTTTGTGACAGCGGTCACCGCCAAAAATTTCAAGAGATTGCACTGCACTGTACCCTCAAAGTACTCCCAAGCCTTGCAGCCAACCAAGTTGACTTATCGAGCTCTTGTGCTGAAACTGATTGATCAATCTTATAAAGGCAAAGCCATGTCAACAATCGCTGATCCCCAGGATACAATCGACACATTGGACGATCGAGAATCGTCTGATGCTGCTTCATCTTCCGACGAATCTGATTACTTGGACAATGCTTCGTCTCGGAAACGTCGCAAGACATCAGCGTCCCCTGTACCCCACGACATTGAAGACATTGACGACGACGATGATGACGACGATGATGACGACCAGGAGTTGAAGAGAGTTCTTGCTACCATCAAGGCTCCTTCTAGAGTCAAGAAGGGTGCCCAGAATGGCCAGAGTAAACAAGACCAATCGGTCTTGGTACCGAAAAATGCCATCGTCGCTCCTACAGACCCCAACACGACATTTTCTTCTCTAAATGTCCGACCATGGCTTGTCCAGTCACTCTCAAACATGGCCATCAAGCGTCCAACAGGCATTCAGAAGGGCTGTATCCCCGAGATCCTCAAAGGAAGGGATTGTATCGGTGGCAGTCGAACCGGTTCCGGTAAAACAGTTGCTTTTGCGGTACCAATCCTCCAGAAGTGGGCGGAGGATCCTACAGCCATCTTTGCCGTCGTCCTAACACCCACGAGAGAGTTGGCCCTTCAGATTTTCGAGCAGTTCAAGGCCATCTCGTCTCCCCAGAGCCTCAAGGCCATCCTCGTCACTGGAGGATCCGACATGCGTGCACAGGCTATCGAGATGGGCAAGAGACCTCATGTGGTGATTGCAACCCCAGGTCGTCTAGCCGATCACATTCGCACGTCTGGAGAGGATACAATTTGCGGTTTGAGAAGAGTTCGATATGTCGTGCTTGATGAGGCAGATCGTCTTCTCAATGCTACAGGGCCTGGCAGTATGCTTCCTGACGTGGAGGAGTGTCTTTCGGTTCTTCCGCCAGCTTCAGAAAGACAAACTCTCCTCTTCACTGCCACCATTACCCCAGAAGTCAGGGCCTTGAAGGATATGCCTGTCAAACCCGGCAAGCAACCCGTGTTTGTCTGCGAAGTCGACACCCAGACGCTGGCCATCCCGACGACATTAAAGCAGATGTACGTCAAGATCCCTGTTACACATAAGGAGCACTATCTACATGTCCTACTCACCACGGAGGCCAATGTCGACAAGTCAGTCATCCTGTTCTGCAACAGGACCTCGACTGCAGACTATCTTCACCATCTCCTCAGAATGCTCGACCACCGTGTTACATCCCTACATTCCAGACTTCCTCAGCGACAACGTATCGACAACCTCGGTCGCTTCCGAGCCTCGGCTGCCCGCATCCTCGTGGCCACTGACGTTGCAGCCCGAGGTCTGGATGTTCCTGAGGTCAAGCTAGTCATCAATTACGACCTTCCTCGCGATCCAGATGATTACATCCATCGAGTCGGTCGTACTGCACGTGCTGGCCGCTCAGGTGAAGCCATCAGCTTCATCGGACAGCGTGATGTGGAATTGGCGCTGACGATTGAGAAGCGCGTTGGTCGCGAGATGGAGCTCTGGGAGGAGGAGGGCGTGAACCTCGAGACGCGTGTAATCAGGGACGCACTCAAGGTGGTGAGTGAGAAGAAGAGAGAGGCACTGCTGGAGGTGGAGGAGGGACGAGAAGTCGGTGGGAAAAGAAAGCGCACGAAGCAGAAGTTGCGGGCAGAGTAACGTGGTTATTGTACATAGCTTGCATTGCATTCGGCGTTTGGCATGGTCTGTGCTATAATATGAGATACATCGAATCATCACTTACATGAGCATTGGTATTACTTGAGGCTATGGTATTGGAACATGTGTATTGTGTCAAGTGGATTCCTCAAACCACAACAGTGATATGATTGATATATGCTTCGACTTTGAGGCCTCTGGTGCGACATGCTCTTGACAAAGCCACAAAGGCCTGCCGTAGTCTGGATATTGTGAGAACCATGGCAATTGATCACCAGTACAATCTTATTAACAATATTTATCTACCTTGACCCTTTTTTTTTTTTTTTTTGCTTAGTCCAAGTTAAGTTGGCTACGGGTTTTGAATCCGGTATACTCTTCAAGGTACTAGTATGATAACAGGTAGCAGGCTCATGATTCAAGTCACTACTTTGCATAATCTGCAGTCTAGGATAACTCTCTTTCTTCAGGAACAACAAGAGTACGTACTACCTGTAGATATCACATGTATGACCTCTCGGCTATCTGTTGACATGATGGCATATCTTGCAATTGGACCCTGGGTGTCTTTAATGTCTTGGCCATGACATGTTCACTCCCCTGTCTTGGCTTGTTAAGTGATGGTTGTCTATCACGAAATGGAGACTGAGCTTGGCAACAGAGTCATGGAGGTTAACGACGCTTACACATAAGCAGTTGCAAGCATTTGATCTAAATTCAATGGGTCTGCCACATATATCGGACAAGCTTTGGCGATTATCTACTCGCCTTCTCTGCGTCACCACGTCAACAGGAAGGTATGCTAAGCTATGCTGATCCTTAACAAAACCGTCCACTAAGTAGGCAGATCATTGAGCTGTTCTGTCCAAACTAAGACAAAATGTAATGGCCTTTTGGGATAGATTACCAATTGGCAAAAGTGACGTACATGAAAGAAGGAAATTAGTTGCAATAGAACAAAATATCCGATCGAGCTGGAACGTGGTAGTTCGGTGATCGGTTGAGGCGTTGCTGTGATGGCAACCTGAGGTAATTGACGGACTGGCATGAGGTGCCCATAATAAAAAGGGTTCAACATAAGGGTTCAAATGAAATGACAAGGTAGACGTCATCGATTGGTGTGATTAGTATTCTTCATGAGATCAGATTCTACGGTACAGGGTAACTCCCTCGACGAGAATCGTCTAGTGTTGTTGATGCTGGAGATAAGAAACGATGCAACACCTCGGAGGTTAGGGAATCACCGGCGATGAAACTAAGGTCTTGTGACTTGAAGAATGACTGCTCTTGCGGAAAGTTGGGCAAAACGGGATCGGCCATGAGGTAAATCCCGTTGGTGTCCGGGTGTTTTGTGGGAGAAGTCGGCACGGAAATGTTCGCAGGTCCGATATAGGGGGGTGTGCGGGATGACAAAGAGGCACTAAGAAAGTTCTGGGCGATCATTGGGGGAAATGACAGAATGTAACCTATCAAGCGAGTTGAGCCGTAAATCCGAGATAGACGAAAAAGCTTCATGGAATAAGGATATTCGGATGACTGGGTTTGACGGCAATGATGGAAAGTAACTCATGTTTCATCAATGAGACATATGATGAGTTGAGAAATGACGGCAAGGGGAGTTGGATGCTAGATAGTTCGCTTGTGTAAGAATGTTTGTAAGCTGTATGGACGTGTATGATCGTCAATCACGACACACTCCCCAACTCCACTGCCAGGGAAAACCACTGTAATCGAGGATGTCCTCGGCCGAGTCAAAGAAACAGGGTATCAAAATTCGGATCAAATGGGAAGAGTCATTTAGTGACTGACAGCGACAGGTGGGTTCTACTGGCATATGACAGGGGGAGGTATCCGACTCTACCGAAGACTCGCATCGTTGCAATAAGTCGCTCAAAAGAAGTTCAATAATACAATACTCCAGGAACACCGAAATATTCCCATGATAACCTCCGGCACTTGCTCGCCAACGATCAACTGATAGGGCCATGCTGGATCTTGATGAGGTCAGTGATACTGCGATTGGGGTTCGCACAAGGCCGATGCATGGCGTATGTAGGTGAAGGGCGTCAACACCAAGGATCTTGCCAGCCCTTTACACATACGGGTCAACATGAACTGGTATCAGTAGGTGTTTCTACGACACAAGGCGTTTTTGTGCCTGTGTAAGCCTGTGTGTATGCCTGTGTGTGTCCGTGTAAGTTGCAAGTGTATGTGTGTCAGCATGCAGCTCGCCAACAAGGCTGATGACTGATCTCGACGGATACACCGCTGCCGGGTTCAGGTTCAAGTTAAAGTCGATCCGTACAGAGAAGATGCAAGAGAAGCCTGCATGGAAGGAAATACCCGTTTAGCCAGCATATCATCAAGCCAGTCAATCAACCATCAAGCCAAGACTCGGTTGAGATTTCTGTTCCGAACAGTTTGTCAGTTCGCGAGGACCCACCAGAGTCTCGAGTCACAAAAGTCTCCGCAAAAGAAGCGAGAGAAGAAGGAAAAGAAGCTTTCCAGGAAAAGAGTGGGACCACCACGAGGGAGTCTCTCGTTCGTCGTATTAGTCCCCTTGATTAGCAGTCAAAGTCCATTGGATGGGTGTGCTAATTCCCGCCTAGAGCCCGGTCGGCGACCTTTCGGAGTGTTTTATTATTCATGTCTGTATGGATATGACTCGGTGAAGTTTGTGTCGGTCGGTGGCTCGGCATTTGCCAAAAGCCGGTACGGTACTACTGCGAGTGGAATATGCATGGAAGAAATCAGGAAATCCATCAGGTTGGAGTACAAACGAGAAGACTCGCAGGAGGCAGACGTGTAAATCAGCATGGACGAGGATTCATCCGTCCCCAATCGCAAAGAAATGAAACGGGTTGGAATGACAACGTGGCCGTTCATGGCGGAGTTTGTGAAAAGGGGAAGGACCAATTCACGATTGAGAACATGTTTATCGTGCTACCTGCTTGCAAGTAAGCGATGATTGGTATTGCTAGTAGTGTAAATTGACCAGGCATCCAAGAAACTTTGTTACATGTCTTTGTCTTTAGGCACCGAATAAGAAAGAAATAAAGTAACCAGGCAACATTCAACGGCCCATGCCACGCCAACACACAAGTGCGATTACAGGACAGGGAAAGAAAAAAAAAACAACTGGGTTAATTAATTGTAATTGGAAATGAGATGGAAGCTGGGCGCGGGCTGTGCATTGAGGCCAGACAGTGTCGAGGAGGATTCAAAACTAAATGACACTTTCAAGTTACAGGGCAGGGCAGAGCAGAGACAAGCTGACGTGGGCTTAACCCATAGCCATAACCACAATCAGAACATAACGACGACTACAGTATGCAGAAGACGTAAATCAGGGGACAACACCACTGACTTCTGCTGGCAATGTCATTCTTATTGGTCCGCACCCATCGCATTCGCTCATCTCAGAGGCGGCCGACTCTGCTCAGCCCTATTTAATGACTGACCATGATAAGTTACCACGCAAGATGTATCCCAAACAGGGTGGTGATGATGACGGGTGCTTCACAACCCTCACTTTCTATGCGTATTTTTCGCTTTCGCTTACATTTACCACCCTGTCCTGCCCTGCCCCTGCCCTGAATGGTTGGTCGGTCTTTGTGAGAGAACCCTTTTCTTAAGCTTTGTTGGACCAATGCCGTTCCATTACGGAGTTGAGAGAAGGGGAGCGGAGTTTAGACGAAGGGGTGTGGGCGTGACAAGGGAAATTCGGCTCTAGCGGATGACATTTTTGAAGCGAGACAGGAGGGTCACTGATCAGTGATCACTAATGATTGGGGGGTCGCTTGATGAGCCTCTTGTGGTTTATGGTTATTCACGCTCGTCAAGGTTTCGAAAATGCCGTACAGGCCGTACAGTCCGTATACTATGCAATAGATGCCGTTTGCCGTGGAAAAGAGTAGCTGACGATGTTTTCTTTTGTTCTATCAGCAAGGGAGAAAAAAACAAGGTAATAATTCACGCGGATGTTCGGAATTGTCTATTCTCTTCAACATGAGAATCGTCGTATATTGTTAGCAATATGCATCATGGTTATCAATCCAACACCGGAGAGGAAATCCGCAACAGGGTGCATGTACGTGTATGTGCAGGTGGGATTGGGATTTAGAGATTGCGAATTGCGGATGGCCGAACTACAGTTGCGTTAAGGATTGCGTATTTACGATTTACGATTGCGACCGCGGGGGTGCTACAAATCCCAAGAGTCACACGCATGCACTCCGTCCGCAGCCCATCCATACTTTCAACCCACTAAGCCTCAGTTGGTGATGTTGCAAATCGGTGAGGTGCAGGCAGATAAGACTCCGTGCTACCGGTATGTTGTTTTGCGTTATGGTGAGGGAGAGTATACTGGAGGTGTGGAGTTTCAGCAAAATAAGCAATAATTGTGACATCGAAGATTATGGATGGACAATGACAATTAAGAGAATGCGAGCGAAGCAAATAAGATCACCATCAAGGTTTCTGCTGAGAAATACAATACTGCTCCCATCAATGAGTAATTACAGTTTCATGGTAGCACTGCGCCCTTGTTTGACGGAGCTAGACGGACATTGCTGATAGATAATGTCCAGTGGTGAGCATGTTATGGTTGCGAGACTAGGCCAAATAGTAATCAAGGATCGCAAATCAATGCGTGGGCTTGGTATTGGTCTTGGTCTTGGTTTTAGGTCTGTCGGGTTTCTAATCAAGACCGCTTCTGCGTTGCTGACTGAACCAGGCTTCGATTATGAATCATTCAGCCAACCCTGTGTGAGATTATAACCTCGTGGGTGTGTGTTTTCATACATGCTTGCGAAGATGCAAGGGGAGAGATGCATCTTATTGCGAATGTTGTATTATGCTTGGTTTTTTTCTTCTTCTTCTTGTAAGAGCGGTATTACAATAATCTGACAAAAAGCACTGTTGAATGTAATTGAGATGAACCATTATGGAAATTTATTGGAAGGGTTAACCCTTGATACTCGGGCTTGGAAGTTGATTAATTGAAGTGGTCGGGCTACAGCACTGGATTAAAGACCGTGAAACAGCTGTAAATTGGGCAGGACAGCCCGCATCTCGGGTACTGAGACTACCGGGGGTACCTCAGCTCTGGGGTCTGTTGTCGGGCAACCCGAGGTACCCAAACGCGAAAAGCAACTTGGCGAGGTTTCGGTGACCCGCGGACTGTAAGAAACGCCCGTCTGGGGTTTGAAAATAGAGAGAGAGAAAGCGAGGAGAGGCCTGGGGTTCAGTGCTGACAAGAGACCCAACCACCAACCAACCATTGACAGAGCCCTAGATCCCTGCGTAAGAGCACAGTTCAGTTGGAGGTAGGAAAAGGGGGGACGTGCCAATGTTGGGAAAACCCAAAAACCATGTCCAAAAGGAGATAAACCATCAGCTGTAGGTGTAGGCTGCGAATTTATGCCGTCGGAGTCATCATGAATCGATCTTTTGACTCTGACTCCTCCCCAATTGAAGCCACTGCGAGACCATGTGGGACCCACAACCTTCTCTTTCCGTTCCCTTCTTCCCTCGCGGCTTCGCGGCCTGCCGTGTCATCCACCAATTCACGTCTTTTCTACACGTACCCCCCCCTTTGTCTTTGAAATCGTAAAACCCGTAAAGCCCGTAGCTGTAAGGTCCCCTCCCTTTACGCACACGCCCACGCCCTTACGCAGCGTCTTTGTCATTCTCTTCTCTCTCGCACTCCTCGGGCCCGCGTGGGTCACAAAGTCCGCGGTGCCTTAGCGGGTTTTCGGTCATAACTTATCCAACAAACTCAGCCCAAGGGGGGAGTGTAACCAGCAAGGGAGAGAAAAAATTGGGAAGAGAATAGGTCACAGGTAAGATAGTTAAAAAGATTCGGATGCCCCCTTCATCCTCCAGGTTCCCAAGACCCATTATCAAGCATCTTCATCTCAACTTAACCAAACGATCCAATAAAACCAACTAGCATCTTGGATATATATATTCAGCAACATCAAGGTCCTCTCATCTCCACAATCAAAGCTTTTTACTCATCAGTCCTCTTTCACAACAACGGAAAGGACCTGGTCTAGTACCCCATCACCCAATCTCACAACTCATTGTCACCACCGCCTGGCTGCTTCACACCCCTGCCCGCTAACTCAAGCCTGCCGCAATCGGGATCGCTGCCTTGACTCACAACATCAATCACCAATACATACAAAGACCAAACCTCCACCCGACTTTTTTGTCTTTCAGTCACAATGTCAAACACCCTAACAACACAATCAAACACTCTCAGGCCATCTGCCTCCAACACATCTTCTCTTCGACAGACTGCCACCAAGAGAAACATGTCCATCACACAAACTTACTACCTCGCCCACAAGGCTCGAGCCAAGCTCTCTCGCGAGGCTGCTCAGTCTGATCATGATCTCCGCCTGCTCGTCGGCCACGCCAACCTGCTTGACTCTCTGATGTTCGAGCTTGCCGACGCTGAGCGTGAACAAGAACGCTGGTTCAACCAATCCGTCCGAGGAGCCACCAACTCTCAGGACCGACATGTGCAATGGGCCGACACCGTCGCCGAGGAGGACGAGGAGGAGTACGACTCTGACTCTTCCGATTCTGAAGACTACGACTCCGACGACGATGCCGACATGGCTCCCGCTCCCGCTCTGCCCGCCAAGGTCATGAGCCCCAGAATCACTCACATCGACCTCGATGACGATATGGAGGAGGATGATCTCGAGGAGGATTACGCACAGCTCGAGCTTGTCCGAACAACATCCCACTCCAACTCACCACCCGAGCTGATCCACCAAGACGAAGACTCTTCCGACGACGACTCAATGCCTCCATCACCACCCCAGCCCATTCTCAGCTTCGACGAGAAGGACAGCCAAGGAAAGTCCAAAAAGCAATCCGGATCCGATTCATTCTACGACGAGGAATATTATCTGCCCGCCCGAAACCCAGCGAGGCTGGTGTCTGCCATCTCAGTTTACTAGACAACTGATTTCATGACAAACGACATCAACGACCAATATTCTTTCAGCGAATTGTGATCTTTAGCGACTTTTCTTCATCAGCGATGAGAGGCATTGCACGGCGTTTATCGGGATTATACAAAGGAATACCAAAGGGAACAAAAAGCATTTCTTTTCTCCATCATTTTATTACAGATATTATTACATGAGAACAAACAGCTCTCATCAAGGTTTCATTGTTATTGGGCTTTTTTCATTTACACATACGGGGGATATACTCTACACCACTCTTGAAAGGAAACAAAGGAAAGGAAATCTATCGGCACGGGATATCATCAGGTCAAAGAGTTACCGCTCCCAAATATGGTCGAGTGGTACTTCTTTGAATACAGATCTTCAGCTACCAAAATGGGTAGATTGGCTTTTTTTTTTCTCACAAAGGAAAAAAAAAGCTTAGATAGAAAAAAAAAAAAACAATAATAACAAAAACATTAAAAAATATTTTTCTAAAACATCTTGGGTTCCATCATGTCTCATCTCTATTTGCAATCTGACGCCATCAATATCGTGATTGTCTTCATGACTGACTTTACAGTAGCCGGTTGGCCGAGGATACAAGCCAACACCGGACCAAGACCAGGACCACCTTTTGCGGCGAAAATTTCGTGATAGCAGTGCCGGAATGAATCATAGCCCAAGAGACCCGATCGGTGTGAAGAGAGCGCCCGGATCAGCGATTTCAAAGCCGCCGTGTGCTTAGAAATGTGGTTCTGTCGAGCAGAGGACTTTCGGAGTTTTTGGGGACTGTTTTACTAAATACACGCCCTCCATGTTGAGTCAGTGGTTTTTTTCCTTTCCTTCTCTTCCCTTCGTATCATGGATTTTTCAATGCCCCCTTGTTGAATTTGAGCAAAGGGCAGCTAAATATTTGACAAGGTATTGTTGATGGTTTCTTTAAGCGACAATTGGAAGGATTTTGGATAATTGATTGATGCGTTGTTCTCATGTCAGCTTGTCATCTACTACTAAGACATCATTGATCATTGTTAAGGTTGGTTGGTTCACATGCCTTTTCGGGCTTTACATCCAGGCCGAACAACCACCACGCCCTTGAGTTACAGAACAGTCAGTGAAAACGTCAGAGCCAGCGTCACCGTTTAGAGGCTCTGTCAGGAACCTAGGAACCTGGCCATCAGATCATCCACATTTCGCCTTCTCTTCTTGTCCATCAGTAATAATTATTTCATTTTACGTACACACGCCACGAGGAATGCGAAAAAAAAAAAATTCTTAAAGAGAAAAGGAAACGAAAAGCTTGGCTATATCATATATTGTGGATATCCAACAAGGTGAAGTTTTTTACGTGTATCCACAGCCTTAGTCATTGTTTCTCACCTTGATGCCCTTTGCCTTTCCAGACTCCATAAAGATCCACGATGCGTCAACCATTTGTGGATCGTGAAGATGAAAAAATTGCTGTCAAAAAGTAAGCTTGTGGATGAAAATTCTTAACTACGGGTACTGTTTCTTCTTGTGTCTTCAGCCCAACCTCAATACCAGGGATGAGGCATGTTGTAAAAATTCTTCCACGTTGTACACGGCGGGCCAATGCCGGGATATTTCAATAGTTGGAACTCCGCTTTGTAGAACCCAACACCTTGGGAGAGAAAAAAAATAAGATCGAGAACTTTTCTTCTTCTTACATCTCGCGTTTCTACACGCCTATAGGCGAGAACATGTGCTTTTTGGACCTTATGAATGTGGATGTTATCCGCTTCGGCGCCTTAGAGAAGAAAAGTTTTTGGTGGAAGAAAAAAATAATTTATAATCCTTGTTAAAGTGAATGCGTGTTGCCTTACAAAGATCCGCTCTGGCGGAGGCAACAAGAAGAAAAAAAGATAGACCAGGCATGGAGTCCAATTGGTCTTTCCTCTCGCTGCCTCGTTGCTTTGTTGTTGACTCTAATTGGAATCGTTGAGATGGTTCCAGGATAATCCAGTGGATTCAACAGAACTTCCCCTTGTTCCTGAGCCTTGGTAACTCGGGTTACCATCCCTGACCAATGAATTCGACATGCATCTCAGCCTCTCTCCCAGGTACAGGCAAAAAAGCAATGCAAGGGCGTCGGACGGATTAGACAGACCGCTTCCGGACACGGGCACTCAATGACTGGACTACGCTGACTTTTCTTTCTTTAAGGTGAGGGCGCACACGCTATTTGTCCCCCTTGCCTTTTGTGACTATCACCTTAAATCTGAGTCAGGATCGATTGTGTGAAATGTAGACCGACTTTTGAGGAGGTGAATCCGGGAGATTATTGGTTCTTTTTGGGAAAAGAGGCAGTTGACGTGTCTTGCTTTAAAGCGCTGTAACATTATACTGTGGACGTTTCACTATCTTTTGACATATCACCAGTAGAATAAGAGAGAACGAGACATCCGGAGAGTTGGCATAATCTTACCGACTCAAGGCTCGGCGTTGTTCAAACACGCCGGTATAATGGAGAGAATCAAGTGTCCGTGTGCAGAAGAAAAACCCCACCCCTCCAATTAGATCCGGAGGTTGAAGGGGGGCGTGTGCTTTTTCCTCTCCTCTCCTCTTCTTTTCTTTTCTGTTCATGTGACCCCCAAAGCACTAGGCAAGATTGATAAGACACAGGGGTGTGTGATCTCTCTTGCGAGTTGCTGGTGATGGGCGGGTTCTGTAAGGAGTCCGATCCCCGTAGCAAGAGAAAATCACCTCTATTCAAGTTTGCCGAGAAAAGAAAGCAGGCCAAGGCCAAGGGTTTGGCGAACACGCGTGTTCAAAAGATCTGATCTGATGATGCGGGGGTGATGATTAGTTCAGGAACGCGCAAGCATCCCCCTATCAGGTGTTTTGTCTCGTTGGTTCTGAAAAGACACATAACATCAGTTGGCGCAGTACGGTAATTGCAGTCAGGGGGAAGTCTCGTAATGGACTTGCGTGTTCATGTCTATGTAGCGAACCATCACCGTTAGCAATCGACACAGGGGGGAGGGAAGATCTTTGGGTGTACGCAGTAACCGATCAGGGATAATCGAGCAAAGGACAAAGGGGAAAGGAACCACTATGCTCCGTATCGGCCGGGCTGGATCGGTCACAGGACCTGAGGATCAGATCCACATAATGCCGGGCTCGTCTCCCGAGCTCAGCCGGTCCGGAAATCGGACATGTAATTCTTACTTTCCAGTATTCCGTATTTCCATTCTCGTTCAGTTCTGCCATTGGCCATTCAAGAGGTTTATGTTCTGGGGGAAAGGGATGTAAACTCGGCAAAGAGCTGTGGCAGCCGAGGCCTGATATCGGAGCTCCATGGACGATGGGATGGGTGCGCCCGTTCAAGCAACGCTGGAGTGCCAAGCAGCTGACCTTTGTTATCGCACTAAGGCTTATCTCCATTGTCGGGGTATTATCTTTAGAGTACGGGGGTGGATGTTGATGATTGGGTCGTCGATCTCTCACATCATCTTATCGGCCTCAAAAACAACACCGCTAACTTGAGTGATACTGTCTTTTTGTTTTGAGAGGTTATGTTCTCAATGATAAAGGGTACAGTAAGACACATCAGCAGGAGAGCTCACGCCCTAAGCTGCGGTAAACAATAGGCACATGGAAATAGGCGTTTGAGATGATCTTGTGTCCGAGTCATCTGCACTGCCTGATTAGCCTAGGTCATCCGAGTCAGATTAACGAGACCTTCAACGACGGATGACATCCAAGTCTTCGTCCAATGACTCTTTTGGTTTGTATTCGCTGAATGTAGATCTTTTTTGTCTAACGTTATCCCACACTTTACCTTTCCCCGGACTTTGGGACTTTCTCGGCTTTTGAGGGAGGATCTCTGTGGATTAGTCAGAATGATCTTTGACCCCAGTGACAAATACCGTTTCCCGCAAATCCCACCTCGTGCATGCCCGTGAGACAGAAGCACGCACGGGCCACGCTCTCTCTTAGTACGTCATCAAGATTTTTCATGTCTCCGATCTCCTCAGATCCAATTCATTTGAGCTTCCTCATGTGTATCCGAGCTTTCTGACAGCTGGAGATCGCTTACTCACCACAATGCGAAATCTTACAAGACGAGCTCTAGCTCCTCAATTCAATGCTAGCCTCGTCTGCCGTACTTGTCGACAACAACAACGTCAGTTCGCTACCTCTCCTGCGCCGCCCGCACCCCCGATATCCGGGATTGCTTCATTGCCCTCGCGGAGACTCATTTCTATCAATGGCCCCGACTCGGCAAAGTTTCTCCAGGGTATCGTGACAGCGAATGTCACATCAAAGGATGGACTCCCTCGTAATGATGGGTTCTACACTGCTTTTCTCACGGCCACAGGAAGGGTGCTCTATGATGTCTTCATGTACCCGAATCATGGCACCGGTGCATCCGCCGACGAGCCTGGCTTCTTGATCGAGGTCGATGCAGATCAGGCGCAGAACTTGGCAAAGCATCTCAAACGATACAAGCTACGAGCGAAGTTGGCGGTGCGATTGTTGGGAGAAGACGAGGCTACCGTATGGCATGCCTGGGATGACTCCAACGCCACAAACTGGGATGCAATCACAGCCTCCACCAAGCATAAAAGTCTTCGAGATCCCCGTGTACCTGGCCTCGGATATCGGTTTCTGCAGCTGGACGACAAGGCACCCGAAGTCGATCTCGAGCAAAGTACTCAAGATGCCTACACGGTTCGACGATACCTACAAGGTGTGCCGGAGGGTCAGGATGAGATGGCACGAGAGAACTCTCTACCACAAGAGAGTAACATGGACATCATGAATGGAATTGACTTCCGAAAGGGATGCTACGTCGGTCAGGAACTCACCATCCGCACCAAACATCGCGGTGTAGTACGAAAGCGTATCCTGCCGTGCATCATCTATGACAAGCACGAAGCAGCACCATCGACACTCCAGTATAACCCTGATGCCGGGACTGCCTCGCTAGAAGGCCTGACCGCCGAGATGATCCCCAAAGATACCAGCATCGGACGATTCGAGAAACGAGGACGCAGCGCTGGCAAGTGGCTCAAGGGAGTGGGCAATATCGGGTTGGGTCTGTGTCGCCTGGAAATCATGACGGATGTAACACTGCCTGGAGAGACCGCTGCCGCGTCGTATAACCCGGAGGATGAGTTTGTGCTGGACTGGGGAGAGGAGGGGAGTCGAAGCGGCGTCAAGGTCAAGGCTTTTGTGCCGGACTGGTTAAGGGCGGGTTTGGATGCTGAGAAGAAGCATTAGAACCGAGAGAAGTATATAAAAAAAAAAAAAAAAAACGAGACGAAGCATGGAAATGTAGATTAGCTGTACCAACAAATCTGTAAAAGATACCTGACTTTTCGCTCTGCTTATGAATGACCAAACAGAGGCTGGCTGTCCTTCTGTTATAACTCGTGGAGATTGTTGGTCAGAGTTGAGCTCGGTATATTAATCCCAACACAATTACAACCCTGGTCAAGCATCATGACATTACAACACCGGTATCAACCCTAATTCATCACTAACATGACAATATAACCGTCTGTAGTTCACCTCATATTTACTTACCTCTGAGCGTGTACTGAAATATGTTCACTTCATCACAGCTGTTACGAATGGAGCCACTGGCCTTTTTCGTTTACTCTTTGTGTAATAGGTATTTGGCTCAGGCGCTAAGCATCCAAACTATCCAAGGGGAAACGAGATGTTTGGCTCGTGCTAATTAAACACCCTGGTGATTACGGGCAGGAATTGGTTAGGTAGGCATGACGCCGCCCAGGGTTTAGGAGAGAGGACAAGCCATCTTTCAGCTCGGATAGAGAATCATTCTGAGAAATTCTATATCGCCAATTGAATTTAACTTGTCGCTATGCCGGGTCCATAATACGTGTGTCAATAATCTACGCGTCGCATCTTTTGGATTAATCGTATTCTTCGTCTATTCTAACTGTCGCTTCCATCATGACTGCGCGTCCGCCCTGTAATACCGGTAAACGTCTCATCGCCTGCTGCGACGGGACGTGGATGGACAGCGACAACGGCTACGAAGAACCTGGTTTTCTACGATCCGAGGGTACGCTTCAGGTACCTTCCAACGTCACTCGCATTGCGAGATGTTTCAAGAGGAGATGTCGCGACGGGAGACTGCAGATCATCAATTATGAGTCTGGTGTCGGGACTGGTAGCAACATGCTCGATAGTATCACCGGAGGCGCATTCGGTCTGGGCTTGTCCGAGGTGTGTATACCAGCTGAAGGAGATTGAAATCATGACTGATGGAGACAAGCGGATGCGGGAAACATATTCATACTTATGCGCCAACTACATGGATGGCGATGAGATCATATTAATCGGATTCTCTCGCGGCGCGTTTACCGTCCGTTCAGTAGCTGGCATGGTAGCTCAGCTGGGACTC
Source organism: Fusarium penzigii (assembly GCA_013623535.1). Classification (NCBI taxonomy): domain Eukaryota; kingdom Fungi; phylum Ascomycota; class Sordariomycetes; order Hypocreales; family Nectriaceae; genus Fusarium; species Fusarium penzigii. The sequence continues at coordinate 55,363 of JABFFC010000150.1, read as the reverse complement.
CTCACCCGTGAAGGCGTCGAGCATTTCTACCCCATTTTCAAGGACATGCAGCACTGGATGAACCCGGATTATGAAGATCAGTTCCCCAATGATCCATTCCCTGACAAGCCCAAGGGCGAAGGGGCGGCGGATGAGTATAGAGCTCGCCTGGAGAAGCTAGGATATACCCGCGTTAGACAAGACGAGGGACGTGGTGATTTGATCAGGATCAAGGCAGTTGGTGTTTGGGATACTGTTGGAAGTCTTGGTGTTCCGCGGATCGCATGGTTGGATCGATTGGGTATCCGACCGGATAACGACGAATAAGTCCCCCCTTTTTCTTGTTTTGAACCGCACACTTATGCTAACATTCTCGGCACATACAAGTGGCATGACACAAGTCTTTCTGATAGAATCGAGCATGCTTTCCAGGCTCTAGCCTTGGATGAGACTCGTCCTCCGTTCGCACCCGCTGTGTGGGAAAGGCTTCCAGAAAACAGACATACAACGGACCTTAGACAGGTTTGGTTCCCTGGCAACCATGCCAACTGTGGTGGTGGCTGGGCAGACCAAGGAGTAGCCAACTGCACTCTTGCATGTAAGTGATGTTCATATAGGAATAGACGAGGAGAGCTAACTAGTGTGAGGGATGGCGGATCAACTGGCCTCAATCGGTGTCGAGTTTGACCTAGCATCTCTGGAGCGATGTTTCAGACAAACAGCCGAATTCTACCATGCTTCAGACATTGAAGCGCAGGAGTTTGGTCTAGAGAGGGGAGTTATCAAGCAATGGGCTGTTGAACCCATCTATCAGAACAACTACCCTCTTCGTCCATATGGACTTGGAGCTATTCACAGGGCTCCAGGTCTCTTGTATAGACTTTCAGGAGCGACTGTCCGAACACCTGGTTTGTACAAGCCTTTAGACCCGGAGACAAAAGTCGACAAGGACCGTTTTCTCCAGGACACCAATGAACGCATCCACAGCACGGTGCGTATCCGTCTAGCATGCAAAGGACTTGGCCTTGACGACAAGTCCGTCTGGGACTGTCCTGCCCTCTTGAAGAACTGGCGATTGAAGCGTACCGGAGAGAGATACGACGACCCCGTGCCGTCACATCCAAGCTGGGATCCTGATTCTAAGAATGACCCTGCCGGAAATCCCGACGACTGGAACGAAGGACGTTGGGTGTGGGAGTACGTTGGTAGCAAGAGGAGGGGACCGAAGGATGAGAGACAAAGAATTTTGGTGGAGGAGCCGTTGGGTCCATATGAGCGTCACATGCTACGACTGGCTGGAGGAACGCCGAACGTGTATCGGTTTGCTGATATAGTAGGTGCGGATATCAAGCAGGGTTGAATTGAGGATGGTGAAGTAGCGATTAGAAGTGAGATTTGAAGTCGAGTCAATTATTCTTTGAAATCCCCAACTGGAAGAAATGATTTGACCAACACTCCATGGAGATATTGTACGAATTAATCCATTATTCGTAAGGATTGCGAGTTTTGTATGGAAGATAGCTTGGAGGTGTTGGATCTTAGACAATGATCAAGATAGGTTTTATTATTAAAGGACAATGCCATGTGTCCATGACAGGCCTAGAAGCTCTGAAGAAGGTCCACTACTCTGTAGGTAACGGCAGGCTTCCGCCGCACGGACCACACAGCAACGCAATTATACATTTTTGCCTGAGCTTGAACTTGGACTTGAATCTTTTAAAGTCCGTCCATTGCATCTACGTACTGTCGCTTTGTTTTTATTACTACATTTCTTCGCGAAGCGTGATATTCAATCTCTTCACACTCAACAAACGAAACAACCAAAATCATAAATACAGCGTCAGGTCCCGCCCAGTCAGAAACTAAGCATCCATGGACTCCAACGCTGCAGACCTGTTGCAGTTTGCGCAGGAATACGCATCCAAAGACTTGGATATTTACGACCTCCTAGGTGTCGACGCCCTCACACCGAAAGAAGATATCCATCGAGCATGGCGAAAGCGATCTCTGAAATACCACCCCGACAAAGCTGGCGACAACTTCGATGCCGAAAAATGGCAGCTATTCGAGCGTGCTCGCGATGTCCTCTCCGACGCTGCTGCCCGCGCTGCATATGATGCGGCCATCAAGGCCGCGCTTCTGCGCAAACAGGAGCGCGAGGCAATGGACAAGCAGCGTAAGCACTTTGTTGACGATCTGGAGATGCGCGAAAACGCCTGGAAGCGTGAGCGTGACGAGAAGCAGCAGCGAGAGAAGGAAGCTATCGAGAATGAAAGGGCGCGACTGAACGAGCAGCGCCGCATGCGCGAGCAGGAAGAGAAGCGACAGGCTGATGCAGCACAAGAGCTGGCGGACCTGGCGGAGGCAAGAAGGCGTCTCAAAGAGAAGAAGGAGAAGAAGAAGCAGGATGATGCGAGGGAAAAGTTTCTGCGCAAGTCGAGGAAAGCCATGGTTGGGGACTCACCGTCAGCTCCGGAACCGCTGAACGGCGTCATGAATGTGCCGGGAAGTTTCGCCGTCGATTTTGACACGGGGAGAAGACTATACTGGGAGCTTATCTGCGACAAGCTGCGAGCCGTCCAGGCGGTGCGGGACTTGAAGAAGAGGGAGGCGACGCCTGAAGAGTGGAAGGACGCTGAGAAGGGACTTTTGGAGGCAAAGATGAGGATACATCAAGCTGAGGTCAAGTTTGCCGAGACATCTGTGTCATGAACAAAGCTGGAAGCTATTCTTGGTTCTCCGAGTTCAACTGAGTTTGAAGGCTATTCAGCAACATCTAACAAAGATCACTGCGATGCCGGTAAGCTATAATATGGCAAAAGATTCATTTCTGTTCTAAATGCTAATAGTGCCGTCAGTTTTCGTCAAGTCTCAAAACGCGTATAGCATTATAACCCATGATCCCCTTCGCGTCAGTCGATGCCTCCCCAACCGCCTTGGAGACAGCCTCCGCATTCAAACCAACACTTTCCCATTCACCCTGCTCATCGCTTGTCAGGGGCGGGAAGAATGGATGGTCTGTGCCAAACATGAGTCTATCGGCACCGCTCGCATCGATAGCAGCCTTGAGACCAACTTCGGAATAGATGACTGCATCCAGATATATCTGCTCCTTCAAAACCTGCCACACCGTCCTTCGACCTTTGGCGGCCTTGCCTTCGCGGACAAGCTGGCCATCATGCATGATGCAGCTCTCGATCCTGCCTGCCAAGAAAGGGAGGGTGCCTCCGCTATGGGCAAGAATCATGCGTAGACCTGGAACGCTGTCAAAGACACCGGAGAGATACATCCTTGTAACAGCAATGGTTGTCTCCATGGGAAAGCCGAGGGCCAGGGGCAGAACGTGGCCGTATTCAGCACTGGCGCGGGGTCCCCAGACGTCATTTGGCAGGCCGTAGTGCGGATGAAGGAAGATTGTCAAATTCTTTTCGGCAAGAAATTTGAAAATTGGTATTAGGTCTGGATCGTCTAGACCTTTGCCCAAGCCAGAGGTTCCCAGGATGACGCCTCGACAGAATTTGAGCTCCGTGAGGTGCTCGACTGAGGCGAGGATTGTATCCAGAGGGGCAGTCAATGGCAGGGTTCCGAAGAAGTAGAGTCTTCCGTGGTGCTGGCCGCACATGTTGGAGAACTCCTCGTTGACGGACTTGGCAATATCGCCCGACTCTGCAGGGCTGAGGAAATCCAGCCATGGGTTAGCTAGAGAAATGACAGAGATGTCTATGTTGTGCGTGTCCATAAAGTGTATCTTTTGCGCAAGTGAGGCATAGTGAGAGGTCAAGGGACGACCAGGCGGTTTTGCTTGAGGATCTTGAGCAGCTTCTTCAAGTGCCTTAACCTCAGCCTCGAGAAGTATGAGGCGCGGATCTGGTGTTTGAGGGAAGCTCCGTACAAGAGGGATGGCTGAGCGGGATTCAAGGATGCGGATGTATGAAGGAGGGTACATGTGAGTGTGGATGTCTACCACGCGAGAGTCTGAGGAGTCCATCATGTTTAGAATTTGGTGTTGACTGTGTACTCTTGGGTATCCGACTTTAGTGAGTGAAGGGATTATAGTAGTGATACCTCTAAAGAGGAGCTGTAAGTGTGTTGTTCAGGGAGGTCATGTGATGATCAAAGGCAATGGCGGTTGATGTTTTAAATATCGACCTACCTATCTGAGCAGGTGCTCATTCCTGCATACCTACATGTAGCGTCAATCCACCTCTTCTTCTCTTGTCTATCACACAGATACAGCAATGTAACGACGGAAGCCAATCAAGAACTAAAACCAAGCTATCGCGAGACATCCAGCCATGCATGCCACCCCCGCATTCTTTCGTTATCGCTGCACAGCATGGCTTTTCCCCCCTTCCCTCCAACGTCGCAAACTCTCTTATCAGCAACGCCAGACAGATTGATGAGGGGTATATCGGGTACTTCCAGTCAATAGAAATAATGTGTTTACTTTGATAGGCATGTGTGATTGGGGGAGATGAGGGGGTTTGAGTTGAGTTGAAGGGTTTGGCATGCGCCTGGTTTTCGTGTTCTGGACCAGGGCCTGGACGGCTGATAATGGTGTTACCTTGGGCTTGCCAGAGAAAGGATGTTTTCGTTGTACAGGTTCTCGGGTTATATGAGGAGACTCAATCCGCCTGGCAGTATTCAGCTTCAGCTTGATACCTGTTTGTACAAGGCTCTACTCAACCATGGCTTCAAGCACAGCTGGAGAACCCTTTATCCCTGTAAGTAACTTGGACCTCTTCAAATACTAACTTACATGTACTTATGAGCCAACCAACATAGTTAATTGACTTTTCGCCCTTTCTTCGTGGTAGCCCCTCGGAGCGTCTCGACACTGCTAAAGCAATCCTCCATGGATTCCAAACTGCCGGCTTCATCTACCTCAAGAACCACCCGATAACGTCCCAGGATCTCCAACATACTTTCTCTACATCCGCTCGTTTCTTTGACCAGCCAACCCAGAAAAAGCTCGCTCTTGGCTGGACAACTCCCGAAGCAAACCGTGGTTATTCGGCCCCGGGACGAGAGAAAGTCAGTCAACTTGCCAACATCCAAGATGTCGAGGAACTGCGCACTGCGGTGCCGGATCTAAAGGAGAGCTTCGAGATTGGTCGCGAGGGTGAGCCTGGCTTTCCCAATCAGTGGCCAAAGAACGATGAAGATGTGGCCGGGTTCAAGACGGACATGCTTGGCTTTTACGAGCAGTGTCGGAACCTTCACGTTGAGGTCATGAAGGCGATTGCTGTCGGAATGGGACTGGACGAGGAGTTCTTCAACCCCTTTGTCGATATCGGGGATAATACTCTCAGGCTTCTCCATTATCCTTCTGTCAAGTCTGATATCTTCAAGCTGAATCCCGGTGCTGTCCGAGCTGGAGAGCATAGTGTAAGTGTATACATAATCACGACTAATCAGAAAGAGTCACTAATCCAGGTTAGGACTATGGTTCGATCACGCTACTCTTCCAAGATGAGCGGGGAGGATTGCAGGTCAAGGGTCCAGATGGAGAGTTCATCGACGCGACTCCCATCCCAGGCACTGTCGTTGTCAATGCGGGCGATTTGCTCGCCCGTTGGAGCAACGATACGATCAAGAGCACGATTCATCGAGTTGTTGAACCTCCCCGAAAGGAGACCGACTCGTACCCTCCACGATACAGCATTGCGTAAGTAAGCCATGGCGAGTTATTCCGGTGCTATTAATTGACGATCGAGTAGATATTTCTGCAATCCCAACTTCAACAGCTTCATTGAAGCGTTGCCGGGTACTTTTGCCAAGGAGGAGGAGAAGAAGTATGAGGGTATCAAGAGTGGTGATTATCTGGTGCAGAGATTGACTGCGACTTATTAAGTCTCTGACAGAAGATTATGGGAAAATATGTAGCATTCATCAAACTAGCCTTGATAACCATGACCAAGATCGTCACTCTTCACTCTTCAGGTGTAAGTCGTAAATTCACCGAGGCATCCCCACTAAAAAAACAATTACCTGCAGGGGGTGGGGTCCCCTAGAAGCTTGTTGAGAACCAAGTGTTCAAGTTGGATACCATAGCTTCCCACCTCTTTAATCAACACTTCTCATACTACTTTCCCCCCCCCCCCCCCCANNCTACTTTCCCCCCCCCCCCTCGACACACTCCAACCCTCAACATCAATTCCATCGTTTCTTTCCTCCTTACAATCCTTCGTCACCATTCCATAAAACCGCAATGGCTACGCAACCCCCAGCAAAGCAAAAGAGGCAACCCTCCGCCCTTAACACGGGGTACCTCATCCTCTACAACTTCATCTCCGCCGTAGCATGGAGTGTGGTGCTCGGTCGAACTGTCGCCATCGTTGCGCTCAAGGGCCATTCGGTCACCTATCTCGGCGTGGGTGAATGGACGAAATGGACGCAGACGTTGGCTGGCATGGAGGTTCTTCACTCTCTGTTGGGTACTGTTAACCTCATACTCTGAACATCTCGACATCGTTTGCTAACTAGATGATTTTATAACAGGTGTCGTTCGTGCTCCCCTCATGACCACCGTCATGCAAGTCTCATCCCGCTTCCTCCTCGTCTGGGCCATCGTCGATGTCTTTCCCTTCCTTGCCTCCTCGCCCTTCTACTCCTCCATGCTCGTCGCCTGGTCCATCACCGAGATCATCCGCTACTCGTACTTTGCCCTCTCCCTCTCCGGTCTCCAGCCTCGCTTCCTGACATGGCTACGCTACAACACCTTTTTCGTCCTCTACCCCATCGGAATCACTAGCGAGTGTGCCCTTATCTGGAAGGCTACGGAGCCAGCTGGCCAAATCAACGAGTTGTACAAGTGGGCTTTGTATGCTATTCTGGCCATTTATATTCCTGGTAAGTTAGGATCCAGAGCGGTCTGCTCACGAAACCCCCTGTCTAACATGGAGTAGGCTCCTATATCCTCTACACGTACATGATGAGCCAGAGACGCAAAGTGATGCGTAGCTTCAAGGCTCAAGGCGGCAAGGCTCAGTAGAGCGGTCTCTGTCTCTAGATGTCCTTGTTTTGAACCACACATATAGAAATGGCAATGCTGGATGAAAATAATGACTGGGAGGTGTATTAATAAGGTCAAGACTTAGAATAATAATCTGGAAAAGGGAGAATAGAGGGCTTGGTGACAATCAATCTCAAAATAGTATATTATAGCTTTATAGCCATGACTCATTTGACATGACTATGAATATAAGCTCAACAGTACCCAATCTATTAAGCCGGTGGCGGTGCTGGAATATCTTGCTCTTCTGATTCCCAAACATTCTCTGATGACGGTGCTTGTTCCAACATCGGCCTCTCCTCAGCACTCGTCTCATACCAATCGTTTTGCAGCCAACCGTGGATGTATTCCGCCGCGTCCTGCACCAATTTATCATACCCGGGATTCTCTCGTGGCGTAAACATTTCTAATACATCCTTGTTAGTCTCGTCACATACAGACATCACATTAGGAAAACCCTTACTCATATGTGCACCGATCTCATCCGTCACTTTATCGTTGACGGCCTCCTTCCACACCCCTGGGGGAGGCTGCTTGGGCAGGTTGCAAAACGTCCTATTTGGTCCCAGCACCGTACCCACGACGTTGGTCTGTTTTGGCGGGGCGGATTTTCCGAGACGAGTGTACAAGTTGGCGAATCCTACGTCGAGGTCCTCGCGGAGCTGGAGGAGATAGAGCATTCGTTTTCGAAGCTCTTCACCGCGGGCCAGACAGCCCACGAACTCGAGATGTGACGTCGCCCATGACCAGCTCTCACCCAGTTGCTCACGGTTCATCCACGCTGCTGCTCCCCCGGCGGCCACTGCGCCGGCTGCACCCGCGTACATGGCCATCTTGCCCCATTTCTGCCAGCCAGCGCCTCCAGACGCAACAGGCGGTGCTGGCAGGGCGGCGGCTGTCCTGGGAGCGGGCGAAGTCGACGCGGCTTTGTTAGCACCCCAAAGCGAAGCCCCTAAGCCGCTGAGCTGAGAAAAGGCACTCGCGGCCTGTGAAACTTTTGCGTACTGATCTTCAGCGCCGTGGGCAACGACACCAGGCGAGATACCGAGGTAAGGTGTATCAAAGGCCAGGACGCCTTGAATGTAGGGGAACATGAGCGCGTTGAACGACGGCCTATCCGGTTTCTGAACACCATCCTCTGTGTAGATGGGTTTCTCCGTAGCCAGACCGATGAGCAACTCAGCCGCGACGATGCCACCCATGGAATGTCCGACGAGGATTGTCCTCACGGAGGGTTCTATAGTCGGCGAGGGTGTAGCAGCCGCAACCTCGATATCTATCACTTTATCCTGAAGCCTGCAGAGAGATGTTCAGTATTACAAATACGAAAGAAAAAAAGAAAGAAGGAGAAGGGGAGGAGGGTTTACCAGTCGCGGAACCGACTCACGCACTCGCCGAGATCACCGCGGGTCTCATACTGAGGATAGACCAAGTACTGAACGTCGAGCTTTGGCAGCGCCTCGGCTACCAAGTCACGCAGGTCCTTGGCAAACTTGTATTCGCTCCCGAAGGTATTGTCATCGCCCTATTTGATTTTGCGCTTATTAGTTATTACTGCCAATGGTGTCCTTGTAAAGTGGTTGTCGCGAACCTTGAAGCCATGAATAAAGCAGAGAATAAGCGTCTTTTTCATGTTGCTGTACCGTCCATGTATAATTTCCCTCCCTTGTTTTATTCTGAATTTTTGTTATTCTCTCTCTTTCTTGTTTGTGTGTGTGTGTGAGTGAAGATACACCAATTTCTTTTTATTCGTTGTTGAGACTAAGGTGAGATGAAATGAAATAAAATGAGAGATGGTGGTTGTGGTTGTGGCAAAACCTGGGCGGCAGTTTTAAACAGGTGGACGATATATAGTTTACAAGTGAGTGAGTGACTGCCTACACTAATCGATGCCTCCCACCGAGCTTACTCTACGGTTGTAGGTAGAACCATAAACGTGATCACGCTTCAAACATTCCAAACACGTGCACATCACGAGAACGTCTTCATACTCACGTTAGCAACATTGACGACATTGACGTTGACATTTACGTTTACATCTACATGTACGACACAAAACACAATCGAGTCAAGCAAAAATTACTCGTATCAACATCTATTAAAATACATTTTACTTTGTCTAAAGCAGCGTGGAACAACATGGCCTGCTCCGCATCCCCTCCTCCCTTCTTCTCGCAGGCTTTGATTTGATATAATACCTCGCCATGCAATGCCAATTCCATGCCATGCTCATCCAGAATAATCCTTTGGCTGGCGCCTGTTGCATCTGCCTCGCTCAACCTCAAGTGTTTGTCCATCTTTGTAATGTGTTTAATCCCTTTCACCCAGTCTTTCCTTCACTCTGTCGCTTCCCCTGGTCCTTGTAATACATGTTTGACACCTGTCCATCCTAACGCCGTTGCATATATCGTCAAGCAATCATCCCCCTTCCCCTTTTCTGCCCTTCAACAAAACGTTGACACCATCTCCTGGTTACTCCTCACGTCTCTTATGCAGTCTGAAGGAGTAGGATACAGCACTTGACCCCTATTAACTTCCCTGCACATGAATCGACAAACTGATGTTCCATCACTTATTCCTCGTCGGTCTGTGCTGCTGTGCTACCGCCGTTCGCTTCCTTGGCCGTGCTCGAGATCAGTTTGATTCTTGTGCCGCTGGGTTGCGGTGTGCTGCCGGCTCCGGAAGGCGCCACCGAGCCGTCTTTGTCCCCCTCTTCAAGCTCCTGCAATTCCGGATGCGCTGCTAGCTGTTCCTGGTACTGCTCCTTGAAGAATTCCTGCCTCCAATTAGCATCGAACCTCACAAACAATATTACAATGTGAAAGAACTTACTGCAATGGTTTTGGCATCCTGATACAGGATACTTCCATCCTCGTTGTACGTTTGACAGTTGCGGAGCATCAGGTCAACGTCCTTCTTCAAGCCGCTCAAGCTGGTGTACTCCTCCTTCTTGATTCGCGTGTGGATCTGGTTCATGCAGATGGGGTTCTGAATGATCACATAGTAGTCGGCATACTCACGCTTGGGCGGTAGCTTGATAAAGGGACCGATGATGAGTCGCTTTCCGGCATCCGACTCATCCTCCTCTGGGGGCTCAATATCGTCCACCTCCAGAGTCATCAGGCCGTCATACAATGACCGCAGAGCTTTCTGAAGGACTTCTCGCTGGTGAGGCGGAAGGCGTGCCTCCAAGCTAGCCTTGCTGGGTCTTCCCTGAGGACCTCGTCGCTTCTTTGGCGGTGGCTCTTCCTGGCCCTCTTCAGCCTTGCGTTTCTCGCCCTTTGGCTTGCGTCCCCGCTTCTTGGGCGTCTCGATCTCCTCAGTACTGGCTCGGCTCGCGGCCGGCGACTCGTCTATGGGTTCACCCAAGGCCTGCCTCTTCAGTCTGTTGGCTTCCCGCCTATCCTTGCGAGCCATCTTACGGGCAGCTGCCGCTTCAGGGCTGTCCTCGTCATCGTCGACGGCCATCAACCACTGTTCCTCCGTGAGACCATCGTCATACTTGACCTTGGTGCGCTCACGAGCACCGCGACCAAGGATTACATCTTCAGCGTCATCTGAGATGGGGTTACCCTCGTTGAGGTAGATATCGGGCAACTCATCTTCACCCATTAGACGAGACTTGCTGCCTGGTCCCTTGTTGTAAGGGTCCCTCTTTGCACGCTCTTCATCCATACGCTGGAAGACAGCGATCTCTTCGTCGCTGCGAGCCAAGATCATGTTCAACTCTTCATCTTCCATGTCGTCCTGTTCTCCAGATTCTGCCATGTCTGCCGATTCCAGCAGAGTTCGCAACATGGCATCTCGATCCGTCTCAGATGACTTGTTATCGAAACGACCTGCCTGAATAACTTTTCCATCCATGTCCAGCTTGAAACGGGCTCGCTCAAGGATCTTCTCTTCCACCGAGTTGGAGCTGATCAGTCGCAAGATTCGAACCTCGTTCTTTTGGCCGATACGATGGGCACGATCCTGGGCTTGCAAATCTTGATGAGGATTCCAATCAGAGTCGTAGATGATAACGGTGTCGGCTGTCTGCAAGTTGAGACCGAGACCACCGGCACGGGTTGAAAGCAAGAACATGAAGTATTTAGAATCCGGAGCGTTGAACTCACGAAGAAGATCTGATCGCTCGTCCGACTTGGTAGTACCGTCCAGTCGCAGATACTCCATCTTTCGGTAGCGTAGATAATCCTCCATGATATCCATGATGGCTGTCATCTGGAAGAACATCAGGACACGATGGCCAGTGGCCTGGTACTTGGGTAGAATTCGGTCTAGCAATTCGAACTTGCCGGCCGTTCTCCATAGCAGATCGTTGCTGATACTCATGGGATTCATGACGTTCTCAACGACATCGAAAACGAACGGATGGTTGCAAAGCTTACGGAGCTGCATGATCATGTTGCTGAGACCACGAGCACCAGTCTTGCCGCCCTTGCCGTCGCTAACAACAAGCTTGTTGTGGGTAACCATCTGCTTGTACAGCTTGGACTGAAGAGCCGAGAACTTGCACTTGATGACCTTCTCCGTCTTGTCTGGGAGATCCTTTTCGACATCCTTCTTCAGACGACGCAGGAGGAAGGGTCGGAGAACCTTGTGGAGACGACGAATGACGAGAATTTGCTCTTCTTCTGTCAATTCCATCTTGTCCTGACCACCTGTGTTTGCAAAAGGAGTGTTGAACCATTCATCGAAAGTGGTGACAGACTTGAAAATCGTTGGCAACACGAAGTTGAGCATGGCCCACAGCTCCGACAGGTTGTTCTGGAGGGGAGTACCCGTGAGGATGAGTCGGAAGCGGGTGTTGTAGTAGTTCTGGATAGTGGCGCTGAGCTTAGAGTTGGAGTTCTTCATACGATGACCTTCATCGATGATCATGTGGAACCACTTAATCTTGCTCAGGATGGGACGGTCCTTGATGATGTATTCGTAAGTGGTGAGGAGAACCTGGAACTTGCCCTGTCGAATCTTATCCTGCTGCTGCTTGCGGACGTTGGGGGGACCCTTGTACACGATGCGGCTCACAGAAGGCGCCCATTTCTCGAACTCGAGGTTCCAGTTGGTCAGGGTACTGAGAGGGACAATGACGAGATAAGGACCGGGCTGTTGCTTTCGCTCGATCAGATATGTGATCAAACTGATGGTCTGAATGGTCTTGCCAAGACCCATTTCGTCTGCAAGAATACCATTCAGATTGTTGTTGTAGAGTGAGATCATCCACTGCAAACCCTTGATCTGGTATTCTTTTAGCTTTCCACCAACAAGAATATTTGCCTGCTCCGTGACCTCTTCCCGGATACGATGGGCCACGGCGTAGTAGTCGATCTTCTTGGTGCTCTCCTCGTCATCATCAATCTCGCTCTCCTCTTCGTCCATCATAGGCATCTCATCGCCATAGTGCTCGGCGGCCTTACGCTGCTGTGCTTTGACGGAAGAGGCAAGCTGATGCAAGAAACCATCAGTTTGTTTGAGCAAGTGGGTGATACGAGTATCCTTGGCCTGGTCGAGCAGCTTGAGATAAGCCTCTTCGTCGTTGGCCTTAAGAGCCTGCAGACGCTGCTTGGCGGTTCTCTCGATACGCTTCTGCTCTTCCTTCTCGATGTTGTAGTGTTGGTGATACATAAGTCGTGCCAGCTTGTGAGATTTGTTCCGTTGCGCAGCAGCAGAGTCCTGAACCTCTTGGCGGCGGTTGTAGATGGCTCGGAGTAGGTCGGTGTGCTTCTTCTTCTCTCGGTTCTCGCGGGCATCGCGTTGTTGCTTCTCGAGTTTCTCAGTGATTCGAGCTTCCCGAACGCTCTGCTTCTTCATACGACGATAGTTGGAACGGTTGGTCGTCATGGCGAGGTTGTCGTAATGCATCATCTGTCGGCCGATCTTATCTCTGAGCGCACGCTGCTTTGCATATAGTGCCAGGCTCTTCATCTCGATGATGGCCTTTCGCTTGAGCGAATCATCAGCCTCCAGAGTATCCTTGGATGAGTCCCAATGGGCCAAGTCACTGGGCAGCTCCTTGAGTTCTGCATATCGCTGCCGCATCCTGTTGGAAACGACAACTTCTCGCTCGTATCTGAGGTGGTCAAAATCGATACCGGTAGGGAAAACACCAGGGATAAACCATCGGTTTTTGCGCTGAGAGTGATCGAAATACTTGATGGTAGGTCTGATCATGTTCTCACCATAAGGCGACTTTACCGTCTTGAAGACGTGCGCTTTGGGGATCGATGAGTCCTCGTCTTGCACTGCAGGTTCTGATTCCTCCTGTGCCGGCTTGCTGGTTTCGGGACCAGGCTGGCTTGGCTTGGCAACTGGGACACCTTGGATGGACTCTGCAAGAGCGGCTTGTCTGCGTTGGCGCTGGTTGTAGATGGCCTGCTGCAACTGAGCAGAAATGCCGGTGTTCTTACTAAGAAGCTTGAAGGCATGGATCTGTTGCCTCAGAAGCGCAAGTTGTTGTTGGCTGAATGGGTTGGTAGAGGTTGTGTTTGATGGTGACGTGCCCGAGGGTGCTGTCGTTGAGTTCTGGCTGGGTATAGCAGAAGCACCAAGAGGGTTGGCGGGTGGTTGCGTTGTTTGAGGTGTGCCTTGTTGGGATCGATTCGGGGTACCGTTGACCGAAGCATTGTTGGAGGCATTCTGCATTTGCTGCTGCTGCTGCAATTGATGTTGCTGTTGTTGTTGCAGCATATAATGTTGCTGGTTTCGGCGCATGGTATGTTGCTGCTGAAAGCTCATCAAGAACTGCGATGCTTTGATATACTCGGGATCAGTCGGGGGCACGCCCTGTTCTTTCATCTGCTTCAGTTTCTATAGACGCGTCAGCCATTGAAATCAGCAACCTCATCCGGGTCAATGACCACGAGTGCAGGAATAAAACAGCAACACATAATTACATACCCTGAAAACTTCCTCAGCCTGCTGTTTGGTCGCGCCCACGGGCATGGGCGCTCCAGGGTGCTGGACAGCGGGAGGAGCTTGCACCGACGCCATGTTGGTGAAGCTGTAAACGCGACTTGGGTCGAAATAAGAAAGAAAAAAGTCTACTCGGATAAAATTAAAAGTCGATGTGATGCTCGTCACCTATGTTGCATGTCGTGCGTGATGATTGCGGCCGGGAAAGGTCGTCGCGCAATGGCAGGTAGGCAAATTTATGTTTTATGTCGCGAAAATGTTAAGCGTCACTGGGAACAAACGAAGGGCGAAAATGAGCGCGTCGAAGGTGAAATTTCGAGTTCAACGGGCAACAAACGAAAGGGAGTTGTCGTCGATATTTTGGGAGGTACGTTGTGTAAAGGCGCGTGGGACAGCCTCGGCGTGGACCGCGACGGTAAAATTGTAGATTTGAAGCGCGGCCTTGGGGGTTGATGGAGGGACAAAAAGGCCAATACTCGTTGCCTTGAGAAAGTTCGAGGAACAGCAAGGAAAAGTGTGTTATGTGGTGACGGGGCGCGAAGGGACCGAGGCCGGAGACCAAGGTGGCGTGCAAATCGCGTGCAACACGGATTTTGCGACTTCTCGTGATGGTAGCCGATGGTTTGAGAGGGCCCTGGCGATTTTTTTGGATGCGCGCGCTCGCCGGTTGATGATGGGGAGTGGTGAAGACACAGCTGGACAAGTTTCGGCGTGACGGTGGGTGCGGGTGAGAGACGGCCGCTCACAGTATTTTTCAGCACGACCCCCTGCTAGAGGCAACCGCACAGAGCAGGCTGGGTATTCAGCCTGAGGCATTCAATTTATTACTCTATTATGTAAGCCCAAATATGGGATACCTGAGGTACTTGCCCCAAGTACCAGTTGACCTTAAATCCATGGGAGGATTCGTGAAGCGCTCTTTTTACGCGCTCTTCATCAGTTTGTTTAAGTAAAATATTCTACATAGGAATTGGCTCGCGAGCTAGAAATGTCAAAAATCGAGGACGAACCAGTGCAAGTCGTTGAGCTAGCCTTATACCTCTTGGTAACGCCAACTAGGTATGGCTGGCAGATCCACAAACGGGGGCGTTTATACAAGACGTCGAGACTGCAAAGGTGGCTGCGCTCTATGCTGTTATGGAATGAAAGAGTTTACACATGGTGCTTCTGTTCGAGGGCGATAGAAACAAGCAAGCGCTTCGTTTCCAGTTACACGCCCAATGACCTGGGGTGCGTGTAGCTGCGGCAACTTCACCTCTTTGTTCTTTTCTTATCGGGGCCTTCTTCATCCTCATCGCTGAGCTCGGCATATTCGGTCTTGGGCTGCGTCTTGCTCCAAGCTTTGGTGAACATGGGATCGCTCTGAGCCTTGTCAGCATACTTTAATAGTGCTTCGCGTGGATCTTCGTGCAGCATGCGTGCAAGAGGGATGTTTTCTGCAATGTGCTTCTCGTCTGGCTGATTCTTTTGGAAAGGCGTCTGCTGAGGGATGTGTGGGCGTCGAGGGTCTTTAGATCGTCCAGTGCCTGTGACACCAGCCTTTCGGGAGCCACCCAGTGCACCGGGTGCCACGATGGAGTCGCCAGAGATCCCGACAGACTGGTCCATCGTAAATTCTGGGTTGTCGTCGATGTGGCGTTTCTTTGGTGCTCGCGACATGACGTCTACAGCACCTCGGTTTGACATGTCGGGGTTGTAAAGAACGTGCGTTTCAGCGTTAGCCGACCCTGTGACGATCTGGTTAATCTTGGGGTGCCAGTCCACGGTAATGAGCGGCGATCCAGGCGTGATTGGTGTGACATGCTCTGCGCGTAGGTTGCCGGGGTTGAGAATGTGAAGATGACCTGTAGCTGAACCTGTGATGATGCTTGTCGAGTTTGGCGCATAACGAATGTTGCTTGTTGGATAATGATCTGAAGTAGACGCGTGGGATTGCGTAACGAGTGGCTTTGTGAACTTGCGAGTATCCCAAAGTTTAATCAGGTCATCACCGCCACGTGTGACTACCATGCGACCGTCTGAGGATATGTCGATGCCGCCCGTCCATGTCTGTGGTTTGTGAGCATCCCGAATTTCGCCTGCAGGTCTCGAAAAGGGACTATTGCCGCTATACATGACTAGAGAGCCATCAAGAGCAGCGGCGACCAAAACATTATTGGCACCTTGACCAGGACTACCCCATGCTACCGCTGTCATCTTGGTCCGGCCGGCAGCACCGGCAGCTTTAGACTTGAAGACAATCACGTCTTTCTGTGAGCGCTTGTTGTTGACATCCCAGATGCGCAAAGTGCTATCTGTACCGGCGGTCACGCAGAGATTCTTGTTCGTAGGGTGCCATGCTCCCGTTGTGATTTCGGATATATGGCCTTTTGTGTTGTTCATGTCACGTAGGTACATGTCGCCCTTGACAAATTCGGTTAAAACGTCACCGTCTCTTGTTAAGATTTTGGCCTGCGGATGCGCCGACACGCATAGGAGAACGCCTCCGGAGAGCGGGTTGAATTGGACATGGTGAATGGGGTGCGATTCAGAGCTCGCGGCGGAAGCTTTGGTCTGGTAAGGGTCGACGGTTCGGAACGCCCGTAACGTGGTGGGAGTCATGGAGGCAAAATCGTGAAGTCTGACAGTACAGTCCAGCGATCCTGATGCCAGACGTCCTCCTGCGGGATCCATCGATACTGTCGTGATGGCACGTTCGTGGGTTTTGAGCACGAGCTCATGCGAAACGGGATACTTTTCTTGGTCGTCTGAATCATCCGAATCGTCGCTGTCGTCGTCACTATCATCGTCGCTGGAATCCTTCTTGCTGGGCTCTTGTCGCTGCTTTTGTCCACTGCTGCTGGCGTCTACTCTTCGACTTCTATCAATCTGGGCTGCAATGTCGGTCTCCTTTGATTTCTTTCCAAAAGAGGTGGGCAGAAATGCCCTCATCGGATCGTCTTGCGCCAATTCAGGTACCTCGACTTCGAAATCATCGTCGGAGCTCATATTGACTGCCTCTGGTGTCGAGCGATAGAGGTAGTTAGAAAGAGGGGGAAGAGTGTGGGGGGAGTTGAAGGAGAAAAGGTGAGAGATTTTAAGGAAGTGGAAAGAGAAAGCAGGCGGTCTCGGTCACCGGGCCTGGTCCCTTTGGTCTCTTGGGTCTTGGGTGCGTTGTTGGGCGTTTTTTGCGTGTGTGGGAAAGTCTCCGTCCACCGCTACCTTCATGCGTGAATGATGGGCCCGATTTATTTTAGACAGAATTTGCGGAGGGCGGTTGATGGATGGATAGTACTATGTTCGTTTTCCGACTTTTATTCTATTCTGACCTGGAAACTGACAATCAATGAGAAATTAATTCTCGTTTTTCTTCAGACCGCTTCCAATTTCACCTGTCCTCATGATGGCTCGTAACCCATCCGTTTTGGTATGTGTGTTCCGTGATGTGGCATTGAATCAGTCCACACACACCACCCATGATACGTGTTCAGCCTTTCATTAACCCAACCTGTCAATCAAGCAATTATCATTGCGAACAATACAGAGGATTTACACAGAATTACCATACGTAAAATTTGTGAACTCAAAACTTATCATATACCTAATTGAAACTGCCAAGGCGTCAAATAGAGGTTAGGGAGGAGTTGCGACTTATGCTCATATCGCACCAGCCAATCACCAATGAATCATGCGAACTGCCCGCTCATCCCAACTATCACATCTTGAAGAGCAACTCCAGTCTTTCACCAAGGCGGTTTTCATAACCTGCAGCTAGGAAGACCGAAACGAGACAACGAGAGCCTTGGGCTTAGACATGTCTGCGGCTAGCACGGCGGGACAATACAATCATAATAGCGTCCATATTTTTCGGGTTTCTCTCCTCAACACGAGAATGAACTAATGCACAGTGGGCATGGAGCCCTGTAAATTTTTCACTATCTACCTGAAGCTGGCGAAACCTCTTGGAGCCAGGGATGGAATAATTCCAGAAATCACGTTGACTTACTAGAGCTATAAGACGGATGGGTCTGCATGTAAGGAAAGAGATAAGTTTCCACTGAGAGGAGGGGCCCCGCAACTTGCCATCGAGGCTGGGCTGTAGCGATAATATCTTTTAGAGAAGTTAGATGCTGTGTAAGACATATCCAACTATTATCCAAATGAAGATGAGGCAAGATCACGCCTCAGTGTAACAGGAGTTGACACTTACCCAGGACCTGTTACGAGAAAAATAAAATAGACTCCTGTTTTGAATCTACCTCATCTTTCCCCTTCACTTCACCCAGTCTCGGTGACGTTCGGTCTAAGCAGCTGGGCCCACCAACCTTCCATTGAATGCCCCTCACCGAATGTCCACCGAGCTTCAATACTGGACTTCCCTCAAACCGACTACCGATTAATCACTTTACAGTCCATTCCAACTACCGGTATTTCAGCTTATCACATTCAAGATGCCACCCGATCCTCTAACAGACGAAGACGAGCAATACGCCTCCTCCCAAGACTCCGACTTTGCCCCAGATGCCGCTCCTGATAATGATCTCGCCTCAGATCAATCCGATGTCGAGGAAAACAATGCAGCTGTCAAGCGAGATCAAACAGACAAACATCCGACTACCGATGACGCAGGCTATGACAACTCGGGGGACGAAGCGATCATAAAACGGGGAGAGAAGCGGCGGAGAAAAGCAGGCAACGTTGCGCGGGAGGAAGATGAGGGGGGAGAGGGCGGGTTGGTCAAGACACGCAGGCAACGCGCCGCTGAGTACGGACTTACTTATGGTCTTGTGAGAGGCCTCACTGCTGACATATATGTAGAAAGGAAGAGCGCAAGTACGCGATAAGCAGTGCGCCCGTCACGGTTGATGTCGATGCTCTCTGGGCGCAAATGCTTGCTGGAGAATCGACAACTGAGAAGCAGGCCGAGCAGGTTGATGGACCAGGCGTACAGAAAGATACTTCCGGAGTACCCAACATAGACGGTCAGACCACAGGCGACAGCATCACTAATGGCGATTCACCGACCATGATCCGCATCAAGCGCACATATAACTTCGCCGGTCAAGTACATACCGAAGAGAAAATTGTCCATCGGGACTCTGCCGAAGCCAAACTATATCTCGCATCAAAAGGGCAAACTGTCGACTCAGAAGATCCAGCCAAGCGTGTAACAAGGAAAGCTTTCCGCTCAGCATTTGAGCCGCTGACCGATCCTCTACCCCAACGAGCGGATCTCAATCTCGGAATGGCGGCACGCATGAAGGCTGGCAGAGAGGCACAGGCCAAGAAACTCACGACAGTGGAAAAGAGTCGTATGGACTGGGCCGGCTTCGTGGACAAGGAGGGTATCAAGGATGAGTTGGAGTTGGCGGGTAAATCGAAGGATTCGTACATGGCTAGAGAGGACTTCTTGGCCAAGAGTGAGGCAAGAAGAGAGGAGGACAGTCGGAAAGCAAGGATGTCTTTAAGAACATGACGGTTTTTTTTCATATGGTTATTCATGGCGTTTGGCTGGTTGGGTATGATACCACGGATTAGTTTGTTGAACTGGAATTTTTAGAAGTTCAATAACCAAGATAGTATGTATATTAATGCTCAAATATGCAGTTGACATCAAGTCCTTACTTTTATTAAGGATCCATTCTACAAAAATAATCATTCGTTAATCTTCGCAATTCATCATGTCTTTACCATGTCTCTCACCTACCTATCATGCTGTCTAGCATTGTGGGGCAGCCTTTTCTACCACCACAAGGCTGAGAATACATCCAAAAATTTCATGCCCAAGATGAACTTTTTCAATTTTCCCTTCACATCAACCACAACAACACCACTCGCATAAACCATGGCTGTTCTCGGCAAACGCAAGGCACGCGCTGAGCCGGCAGTGTCTGAAGAAGATGCTGCTGCCATTTTTCGTCGACATTTCGAGGCCCAGTTCTCACTGCCAGACTCTGAGATAAGCAAGAAGACAAAGACAGCAACTTCGACAAGTGATGAGGAAAACGGCGACGACGACGACGACGAGAATGAGGAGGACGAGGATGATGAGGCTTCGGATGATGGCGAGTGGGGAGGTCTATCCGATGATGAAGAGTCCAGCGAGGAAGAAGAGGGTATGTCTTGCTCTCGAGATTATTTTGGAAGAGCAATTACTTACACCGCTGCAGAAACACCAATTATTGAGGTTGTAGACCATTCCAGCTCAAACCCCACGAAGATAAACACAATGTCGAAACGAGAGCTCAAAGCATTCATGGTACACCTTCATACTCCCTAGCTCTGTCTGCGAATATCACAACTAATACGTCCTCAGTCCTCCCGTCCCCCAGACCAAACCGTCCGTACCCCAGAGCAATCCTCCACACCCGCATCAACCACATCCGCTACGCTCCCCGAGGATGCGCCCTCTCTTCTCGCCCAAGATCTCGAACTCCGCCGCCTCATCTCCGAATCCCATCTCCTCGCCCCTGCCTTCACAGCCGCCGGCGCCAGCACCACACCCAAAGCATTTGCAGCCGGCCGCACACGTCAGAAGGCGACAGATCTGCGCGTCCAGGCCCTAGGCTCAAAAGTCTCCATCCATAAACAGGAAAAGATGCCGATGAACATGCGCAAGGGTATTGTGGCCGCGGCTGGTGCTCGCGAGGCCAAGAGAAGGAGAGAGGCCAAGGAGAATGGAATTATTCTTGAGAGAGAGACGAGTAAGAAGAAGGGAGGCCGCAGGGATAGATCTGGTCTGCCTGTTGATCGTCCTGGTGTGGGAAGACTAAAAGGTGCAGAGTTGAGAATCAGTGATAGGGACGTCAGAAACATCGAAGGGAGCAGAGATACATTCGGCAGGAGAGGAAGGAGATAAGAGCTCAATTAAGTAGCAATGTCTGAAAGCCATGTTGGAAGATGCGTAGATCATTCAACACCAGGGGCATCAAACGTTGAAGTCACGAAATTATCAAATGAACAAGGCAGACTTTTCGACCATTCTGGTTTTTTCTAGTATGTATAATACGATACATGCAACTGCGGCCTCATACTGTTCCTTCCATTGCATTTGGATAATTTCGGTCCATCATGGAAAGAAAGACAGGTATATATACACCATTGTGTCCTGCCTCGAGTTCGATGTCGACAAAACATCTGTTCCCCTCAGATCATAGAGGCCTTAACAAGACATCTCTCCCACTCGAACAAAAATCTATGGGGTCTCTCTTCTTTTACCGCTCCCTGTGAAACGCTTGGGACCAAAAAAAATAGAGAAGAAAAAATAGCAAATAGTATGACAAAAGAAAAAGAATATGTCTAGAGTTAGACAGCGCGCCAACACCCGTTGCAAATTTCCACGGATAAATGAAACCAAAATCCCCCCAAAGTCATAAATCGGACAAAATGAAATGACAAGTCGTACATTATCTTTGGCCATTACATCATACCGCCAGCGTTGACAGCAGCAGCATGGCTCAACGTCATAGGCATGCTGAGAGTCTCAAGGCTGTTGAACGATTGCGTCGAAGACATACCACCGGGTACGCTCGTGGGCGGTGTGGCGCCGTGGACGTTGTTCAAAGAGCTCGGAACGTAGGCGCTATCCGAGTTGGGGGAAGCTTCCTCAAGTGAGCCAAGATGGTCTTCGCCGGAGAAGTCCTCGTCTTCTTCGCCAGAAAGGTTGAGAGGACCTTCCATACCATCTTCGCGACCGTGAGTTCGCTTGTGTCTAAAGAGATGTCAGTAAAGTAGTTCTGGATTAAGATTTTTGCAACTCAAAACATACTGAGCAAGGTTATCAGATCGAGAGAATGCTTTGCTGCAGTGAGGGCAGACATAGGGTCTCTCCTGAGTGTGTGTTCGGACATGTCTGTTACCCGTTAGTCTTTGTAATCGTTCAAATTGCTGCGTTGGAACTGACCTCTTGAGATGCTCTAGACGCTTGAAAAGGCGACCACAGGTGGGGATTGGGCAGGAATGAGACTTCTGAGGATAGGGACCAACTTCCATCACGGTAGCCGATCGTGCACGGCGAACAGCGCCATTGGGAGCAGGGACTGAGCAACGTTGTTCAGATCCAGACATATCAGGGAGTTCCTCGCTGTTGAGCTTATGGAACTCGGACTGAGACATTCCCATGGAATGGGGTACTGGGCTTCCCTCCAGAGTAGAGAGGGGGGTGCCAGTGCGCGAAAGATCCCGGCGATGCTGATGGCGGCTGCCAACATGAACACCTGAGGCACCATAAGATAGACCAGGAGGAGAGTTGTTGGCTGACTCATCTCCCTCGGCCAGAGGGCCGATAGAGGCGGACACAGATCTTCGGAGCTCGGAAGGCCGGTGTGTGGGCTGAGTAGCGACAGCAGCAGCAGGAGCTGCTGTGGTTGGAATTGCCGACATAGATGGGGGAATGGATGAACGCCGTCTTCTCTGCTTATATGTCGGCGAACCTTCGATCACAGAGTAGACGTTGTTTGTGCCATAGGGACGGGAGAACTGAGGGCCAGCCAAGTTCGAGGGAGGCAGATGAACCATGCCGTTAAGGCCGTTCATAGCAGCCATGTGGTCAGGAATAGCCGAGTAGAGACCAGTTTCCTCATTAGCAATGTAGGCAGGCTCGGCGGTCATACCGAGAGCCTGTTGAGGAGGTGTGATGGGCTCAAAGGAGATTCCTCGGTTGCTGTAATCTTCGTACTGAGATGAGACGAAAGACGGAGCGGGCGAGTATTCGAGACCGTATGCTGGCATAGAAGCGTGTCGCTGATGTCCATGAGTAATGGGAACACCATTCTGGTTGTAATGAACACGGGTATAATCAGTTTCCCTCTTGACGGGGACAGGCTGAGGCATGGGGTGAGCCACTGCCATCGTTCCGTAAGGCACCATTGCGTCCATCCCCTCCGCTAAAGGGGGCATCGTCTGGGGCATCATGGTGGGTGGGGGCATAGAATCCATTGCTCGCATCACAGGAGATGTCGATTGGCTCTGAGAAAAGGAGGCGTGCTGAGCGTTGAACGATGAAGAGTTGGCTTGCTGAGCCTTGGTGAGCTGCTCATAAAGCGACTGAGATGAGTCGTACTGGAAAGAAAGAGCGGGCTCGCTAACGCCGACAGTGGTGGCTTCCTGACCCATCTTCTCGCGTTTGAGGTCTCGCTCGAGAGCATCGAGAAACAGGCGGTCGTGAGGTACGCTGTACCAGTAGAACACCTTTTGCTTCTTCTGAGTTCGGATACAGTTGTTCTTGTACAGGAAGTCGAGGAAGGCGCTCTTGGGCTCCTCCAGAGATGCATCGGTACCAGACTTGAGGTTTCGCAGATCAGAGAAGATGCCCTCCTCAAACTTCTTTGAGTTCTTTACAGGTCGGCCGAAGGCTTGGAATCGGAATGACAAACATCGCACAATGTCGGTACCAGAAATGTGAAACAAGTTGTTCCTGCACACGTCGTGAGTGGGTGATCACGAACTGATCTGATTGATACCGAAACTTACCAAAGAACGCAAGAAACGTATTCGCCAGTGGGGAGCAAGAAACGTCGGATGTACTGGTCTGGTTGCCAATCAACGGGGGCTGAAATGAGAAAATATTTCACTAGCATGTATTAGCAAACGCGTTGAAAATTTAGACCAGCAGGTCTACTCACAGTTGTCGACTTGTTGGAGAGCAACCTGGGCATCGTGTGGGAGAGCTTGTTGAGCCTCTGTGCTTAGCATGAAAGTTTCCGGCTTCTGCTGAGCCATGGCTGAGTGTTGTGAGTACATTTCGTCGTTGTGCGTTGACGTGACCACAGGCGGTCAGTCGCGGAAAGGCCTGAAGGCTGAGATAAAAAGAGTAGCAAGTGAAACGATGCTTTGGTGGTGTGTTTATTGGTGTAGCAATGATCGCGTAGATTATGCTGATTGATTGGGGGAAATGGAAATGGTCGAGGTCCAGCCTAGATCCGGGAGAAAATGAAATAATCGATGATAAAAGATGGAGCGTCTTTGCCCAAGATTCGAGACCAGCCCGGAATATTGGAATCGCTGTCGCTATGCGATTCGAACCCAACTGTTGCGTCAAGCGAACGAAGCTGGGATGCGTCGATGATACCGTCAAGGCGAGTGTTGGCAATGGTGGGGAAATCGAAGCAGATGTGTTTCGCGCGAGGCAACGAGAAATCGAGCCGAATTAAAGCTATATGCGAGCAAAAGCAACAAATAAAAAAAAAATAGGATCAACAGGACCGAAAGTCGATGGTCATGAAATGATCAACGGCTTGCGTGAAGTTGGCAACGAAGGGCCGAGAGCGGGTGTGAGAGCCTTAAAGATGAAGAGCGAATGCCAGCAAGGGCCTGTTGATAAAGAAAGAGAAACAAATGAGTTTGAGGGCAGCTCCGGAAATGGGGCTGCGGAGAGTGTGGATCGAGGGAGAGAGGGGGAAAGGGAGGAAAGAAATGAAATGAAAACGAAACGACAAAAAGAAGAGATTTCAGAGGAAATTCAAACGGAGAATGAGCGAGGATATTTGGGGGGTTTAATGAGTTGTGTGGTGGGAGCGTCAATTCGCGCCGATGGGGATGGAGAACGGGGGGAGATCGAAGGCAAGGAAGGGAAGGGAAGGAAAAGAAAGACAACTCTTTACTCAACTCCCTCCTTTCCCTGTCAGGTTGTCAGGGTGGGTTCGGTTTGGTTTGGTTTGGTTTGGTTTGGTAAATTTTGTGGAGGGGGGTGTTAAGGTACGCGCCAAACTTCCGTGGAAAGGGCGAGCGAGGAACGGACTCTGTCGGCAGGAGCACCGAACAGCCACATACCACACACGGTGCTTTTTAGGAGGGTAGACGACGTTGGGCAGTCAAGGAAGGATGGAAGGGGGGCCGGCGAGTGGAGGGTAGGTGCTTTCCTGGTGGTGGAGGGAGGGCAAGCGGGCTTTGAATGTGGCATTTCAACCAAAGAGCCACAGCAAAACAAACTCAGACCCTCTCATACACCAATCAAATATGACTGAGATACATTTGCACACAGTGCGCAAGGCGCCCTTCACAGAGATTTGCTTACGGCTGGCTTCAGTCATTCACTTCAATCTTACCTATGTGCCCTGCTTGTCTCCTCTCAACTGTGCCACTCCATTAACAAATTCTTGCCCAGGTATAACATTGGCCCTTCCACGTCCTTGCTTGGATGAAACCTAATTCTCCCTCTTAATCCGTCATTGCTATAACACTCCTCGGTTCTAGCTTACCTACCCTCTTGTCTCTGGTAGACTGGACCCCTGAAAACTACGATATGGACCTGTCTGCCCTGCAGTGGCCAGGGATAGCATGACATCGCTCTGATATAATTGTAAAAACACGATCAAGGTACGGAGTGGTACAGTACAACTTCACAAACCAGGGTGTCATTGGGTCTTGAACTTGTTGAAGAGGCTTGTGCTTCAATGTCGTGCCTTTGTGCCTGTCGCAACTCACGTACAACTCCCACCTCCACTAATATGAGAGACTTTGACTAAGGATGGTGGATAGACGAGTGCATCCAAGCCTTCCGATACTGTATTTTGAATCGCGATTGTATATGACAGAAACACTCACCTCGGTTGACTTTGGAATCAAACAAGATTCAGAGAAAAACTTCGACTCTATTTAGCTACAAAAGGTTGTGGCCGACGCGACGAGTGGAAGAGTATGTCAACGATATCCACACCAAAGACCTCGCTACTGGAACCCCCTTGTTGCCAGGCACGGACACGAAAATACTACTCTCACTCCCTTTTTCCTGGTCCTCAGACACTTCTTTTTCGGACGTGACACACCAATCGGGCATTGTGTCCGAGAAGATTGGCAGGGGTGGGCAGAAACAAACGAAGCGCTGGTGAAAGACCTAATTAATGCTCTTGATTATATGCTGTTGTTGTTCCAGCAGTCAACAGGAATTGTCTTGACAAAGCTTAAGAATGCTGGTAGACCAAGCCCACAGAGACAAAAGCAGCCTCTTGAGAGCCACCAGTGCCAATCTACAGCACTACTCCGGCCCGCTGGTCTTGGCTTGGCGGTTGATGATTCGGCTGTCTCATCATGGACAATTGTCTCAGCCTACTGATTGGTTCTAGTGATAGTGGTGAAGTCAACTCCATTGTTGGCATCAACTCGACTTAAAAACTCCATCACCAAGATCAAGGCTCGTACCTGTCTTCAGCTATGCCATGTGAGGCCAGTAGAAAGTTTCAGGGTTTGCCCTTGGCGCTCTGTATTAATGACAAGGCTCTCAGCTTTTGAGCCATTTTGCTGAACCATGCATAATTACTGCGAAAACATGTCCGCTGATCTATACATGCTTATCAGACAATGCCCCAGTGCTACCGTGCAAGAAACTAGTCACCATGGAGTGGAGATGGGGAAATTACGAACAACCACAGGCTTGTGATCACAACAATCATGAGCTAACTGATATGATACTCAACTCTCGCAGTCTCAGTGCTCAATGCATGGCGCCCATTGATCATGTACACCCAAAAACTTAACGTCTCCCATCAGATGACCTACTTCAACAACGCCTGGAACGATGGTTCACAGACCAAGTGTTGTTCACTACTGGATGAATATCTAGATTGCAGTGCATGACTAGTTGGCAGGAACGCTGTCAGAGATAAATGCAACGGTGCTTTTAAGATAAAACCACTCATTATCGCCGTTGACGACTGTCTCTACCAGACAACTCCACCACAGACGTTGACTTGGCATACCTTGAGCTGTTTGTCTCTGAAAGCTTTTATTGCGGGCAATAGTCGGCGGGTTAAGATTACCCCTTTTGTGGCATGGAACTATATCGCAAAGAAGGGGCAATGTCTCTCGAGAATTTACCTAGCAGGCATGGATGTTTGATTACTCTGTGCATGTTGGGCAGGTAATCTCCAAACAAAGAGAAGCGTGTTTTCCACGAGGGATCCCAACTGGTCGGGAATGGGACGGGGTTGTTCATCGGGGAGCATTCAAGCTTCCGAAGTTGACTCCATAATCACGATGTGTACACCTATGTGCGGCATGAGGTTTGAGAATTCGAAATTTCTGGGTAGGTATGATGGCGAAACAAGCGATGGGTTGCATATTTCACTCGATTTGTTTAGAGAACAAATGTGGCTTGGTGCATGCAGACTCTCCCGAATGACGAGGGTGAGAGAAAAAAAAAACAAAGTTGATGACTACTAAATGAATGGCTGGGACAAGGCGTTGCTCTATTTCTCATAATACGAGACAAGTGAGACCCTTCTTTTGACTGTTTGTCATGGCTCAGCACGTGTGAATAGGTGGAAATGAGAGCATAGCTTGCCGACTCTACAGTGCTTCCTGGGAGATGGGACTCGATCCACGTTTGTTTCTTGACGATTGTTTCTCAAAAGTGACAAGAAAACCCGTTTCTCTGAGATTAATGAATCAAAGGGCGACCCAAATGGGAACTATCGACCAGGTTTACATCCAATATTCCTAACCATTGTGGCTATTCAGACCGGAGCTTTCAATGAATGCGAACAATGGGTTTACCCATATCGAGTAACCGAGTTGATCCAAACAAAATAACATCAGGCCATGAGACAAGCCACTTAAGTTAGACCAGAAAGCTACGTCAATCAATTGTTGAGTTTAGCAAGCGAAGGAGATATGTCCCATGGATCAGAGCTGGGGAATCCAGGCTCATGCTCGGGAAACAAGAAGGCCCCCCACATAGATGGGCGATCCGGTCTGGATGATGATGGCGATGAGACTGGATGTTGACGAAGGAGATTAGAATGTTTGCAAGCCACTGGTCTTGTGCATCTCGATGGAAGATGCCAACAAATTGTATCATTTGTTAGAGACAGGGTTGGCATGGCTATCGCATAGGAACCTTCGTCTAAGTAAATGGCGAATCAACACGAATTGTGCACTATGCATAACACTCGATGCTTGAATAAGATATACATCAACCAATTACTCAGTCGTTCAACTGCCACCTTTTTTTGTTTTTAGGATCGTCTCTCCACTCCCGAAAAAGTCGAACGTGGAGGAAACAAGTTTGTCTGGCATTCGGATCCCTGCTGTTTTCAAAAAGAAAAGAAGAGAGAGAAAAAAGAAGAAAAAAAAAACACCATAACCTTTTTCCCAGAGAGTGTGGTAGCGAGTGGAAAGGGGGTGGCACTTCATTAAGATGAAACGTCCATGCGGGACTGCATCAGAGCGTTTATGGTGGAGGTTTTGAACTACGTTTTCCCTTTTTCCTTCTTCTGATGCAATGTAGTCCAGTCTTTTTTTTGCCCTTTCTGTTGCATAGTTGGCGCTAAGTGATGCTTACTTACATGGGGGAGATTTCCTTTACACGGCGTTGTTTTTTAACATTAAGCTGTTTCTCTATTTTTGGGGAGGAACGCGTTGTTGTTGTTTTGTACGTGACTTACATGGACATGTATACATCGTGTTCGTGATGATCGATTTTCACCATGCATGCGAGACGTTGGGTTGAGGCATGAGTGATCAAGTGATCGAGTGAAAGGAACTGGCGAGACAAGAATGACTCAAAGGTGGAAGTTATATCAAGACACGATTCATGGAAAAGCGACATGTCAAAGGATTTTCAGATACTGTGCTGGCAACAAGACGTGTCTTTTTTTTTTCATTCGACTCTTCTCTGAGGCATATTAATTCATCAGTCTGACTAATGGCCTGTTCTATCTTTATCCCGTTCATTCTCACACACAGCCAATATTTTGCTTTGCCAACAACAGGGATTCAGGCACGACAATGTGATTGAGCAGTGGAACATGTCACTTTTTCGTCGCGGTCCGGGTCCGACACAAGACACAACGCAACTAAGAAAGATGATCAGTGCGGTATAGCAAGAGCTCGAGTCTGTGGTACAAGGCCGATTCTACATGCAGACATGGCTTATTGTACTACTGTACATGAAAGCATGTCGAGGTAGTGTAGTATTCGAGCAGCCTCCCTCGTTGCCGTGTGGGTTTCTTAGTGATGGGTGTTGTAGGAGCCTTTTCCCGAACTAGATCAACGATGTCTAGACGAGGCCACGACAACAGACGAAGGATCTAGACACCCCAAAGACATGGGAGAATGAATGGCGTTGCACAAACATTCCCATCACATTTTCTCAAAGTCTCTAGCAGGGATATCTTTTACGGGTCGGCCGAGCATGGATGGTTCTTGTTCTCACAAGAAGGCTCTGATCAATGCGAACGAAGCACACTCCATATGGCTTCACAGGTTGAAATGCAACCCAAGATACTGACTAACAGCCCTAATTAGTGTCTCTCTCACGAGACAGTTGAAAAGACGACGATCAGTACAGTACAGCATTCTCAGTCCTGGGTCCAGTGCTGTGCAAGGGCTGGAAGAGCAGGGAAGCTCCCTCGGCTTACAGCGGGTAGCCAACCAGTCGGATGGACACTAAACCATGGTAACAGCAATGTCAAGGTCATTCATTGCCCCTGAGTAATCTTAAATTTGGACGAGTTGAGGCCACACTACATAGTGGCTTGCATATGAGATTTCCCATCTTCTTGTCAAGTTTTGAGTTTTGAGAGGAAATGTCGGGATGTGACAGATAATCTGCACTTCTTTTTTGGGTCTGTGTATTTGGCCCTCGCTAATCAGTCACAAGATCTGATGTCAGCCGCCAGAGGGAAGAAAAATGAGTCAAGATAGAGACGCAAGAGAAGACAACCCATACAGAATGGAAGAAGATGAGTGCTGCGAGAGAGAAACGACCAAAGGGTCTGGGCTACAACGGCCCGCATGCAAAACACGCCCATGCCGGCGTTTCAGAAGTGAGTGTGTGTACAGATTTAGACTAAGGTTATTGTGAGGTGGCCAATCATGATTCTGAAGAGCTCCCCTGGTCGGCGATACGCAGGTCCTTCCCTTTTGTGTTATTTTTCCCATGCAAAAATCGGGGGGGGCTAGGGAAGAGGGAGGGGAAGGCGGAAGGGAAGAAGAGAGGAAGGAAGGAAGGAACGGAAAAAGATGATTCATTCACCTATCACCCGCTCAACTTGATTGAGGCCGAGGAAGGGGCGGCCCTGTCAGAGCGCTCTTGAAGGCAGGTTTGAGATGCGTCTCGGGCTACTGATTGGCCACCTCAGAATATCTTGTAACGAATCCCTACCCACTGCCCATTCATCCCTGTTGATGATTTTCATCTCGAGACCCTACCATCGACAACCAGCCCTTTTTTTCTCACCATCTTGGTGATCCAGAAATAGAGTCCTTACCGCCAGACCAGGCATCAAGACAGGGAACATGGGTTTCTTTTTTGTCATGAAGAGGCCTAGTCGATGAGCCTGTGCGACTGGGTTACAGCAATTACTGCACTATCAACTTGAACTGATTCCGGCTCAGCTCATCTCAGCTCAGCAGATCCCTCTCGTTGAGTTGGAACTGACCCTCAGCGCTAAGCTTTGGTTTAGTCATTGGTTTTGAAAAAAAAGAAAACCATCGAATGATTTTGCTCTCAACTGCCGTGGTTGCTGATGCATGATAGATTGCAATGAAATCACTGCTTCTCAATGCCGGACTGCTACTTGTTTGGTCCATGAGCGACCATTCCCAAGACCAAGCACACGTCCCCTTCCAAAACTGACTTGACTGACTGGCCTAGCTATTCGACCACTCGAGAACTCTCACCCATGATGGAGATCAAACCCAAATACTTCCTTAGCCAAGCCAAGGCATGTTGTGCGGGATGCTCTCGGACATCTGACAAGAGATATCATTAGCAATACTACTCCGACTATCAACGACAGTCCTCCCTTTTTGGCGAAAGGTTTCCACGCCTCACCGGATCGTTTATGCTTTCTCTCGGTTATGATCAACCACTACCTACCTATACGGCACTATACCATCTAGCTAGTCTCAGTAGAGAAACTACAGTATCTCGATGGTCAAGAAAATAGAGCCATCCTCACCTGAAACCAGCCAAGCCTCGTGGCAATCGCCAAAACTTATGTGATATACGCTCTTTTCTCATCGCGGTAAGCTTCACCCATCTTCATTCAGCTCAGCTCTTCTGTTTCCCCTCCTTCGACAAACTCCACCTTTTTCTTTTCCTCTCTCTCTCTTCAATGATTTCGAAACACGGCCGCACAAAACCGTTCAGGGGCTTCAGCCTCGCAAGATTTTTGAAACGGCCGGATCCTGCCCCCGGACGTACACGGCAGCCCAAGAGCTCTTCCAGAAGGCGGAATATTCTGAAGCAAGCACTCTATCAGGCCTGAGCGTCTCCATCCGGTTTCCGGGGTTTAGCTCTCTACCCATACTAGGGGCGCAAAGATCCGATTATCTCTGCCGTTTCGTTGCTGTGGTCTTGCAGATAGATACTACTGACATGCAAGGCAAGGTGAGCACGGTGTTCTTTTGCACTCCGGTTGACTTGTGTCTCGTGTGTTCAGCACCAAACTGAGCCTGTTAGTCATGAAGTTGACTCGGAACTTGATCGACGCCTGACGGGTGTCCGTCGTTGCGGAGTCCTCAGGACACGGGCTCGTTCAAGTGAGTAGTATCAACGCCTAAACTTGGCATCTATCTATATGCTCGGGTAACGATTCCGTCCCTTCTTCCATATCATATCGATGGGGTCTTGGTGTCCTAACATGTTCGCGCTTTGCAGTTGGTGCTGAGCTCAAGTTGGGCCTCATGCAATATCATCCTATTTATCGGTTACATTCGCCCGAGTCAATTTCCGAGTATACGACGTCTGTAAGTTCAATAACACTGATCGTCGCATCCCGCATTCAGTGCAAGTCTGTGTCGTTGTAGTATCCAAGTCCAACCTCGTCAATATCTAATCTCTAGCATCATCGATATCACATAGCTCATGGACCCTTCCATATCACAGCCAAACCCTTGCCCCTTGCCCTTATAGCCTCGAGTCTTGAACCACAAGCTCCCCCACCCGGGATCTCACCCGTGGTGAAACAGTCAACGGCGCTGTCTAGACCATCTCAAACGTATAGCACTTCGACCCTGGCTTATAGTACTCTGTAGTATGTGAAATCGTGACGGTAGCCCTCTTTTTCTGCTCTACGGCAACAAAGCTATCCGAATGCGCATGGCTGGGCCCTTACCCACGCTTGGCCCCGTCCCAGGGACCCAGATGCAGGCACAGGACCGATTATTGTTTATTCTGACCCGTCATTCGCTTGGCCCTTCTTTTTTTTCACTGTGACTGTAACTGTACCTGCGTTTTTGTGCGGTGCCTTGTGCCTGGCGGCCGATCATCCACACCCAGTTTCAAGAGGGTGATGGTTTCTCCCTGCAGAGGGGGAACACCCCGAACCGAGAAGATGGAGGTTTTTTTTGTTTCTCTCTTTCGTGAGATTCTGTAACAGAAGGTAGTATCGTGGGCGTCGCTGAGGATTCATGTTTGTGTCAGAAGTTTTTCGTGCTCGCTTGGCACATGTCAGTTGTTCAGAGGGCGTTTGAAACCACCCAGTCTCACAGGCGAGCCAGACATCGTGGATGCGAGCGTGAGCAAAGAATGCATTGTTTAGTTGCAAAGACGGAAATTCAATTGGGAATAGAGTGTATTGTGCATTATGCATTCGTGAAGTATATCCCGCCAGTGCATGAATGATGTATGTTTTACACTCATCACTTCCAAAGTCCAAGTATAGGGTAATTAAGTCTGCGGCTCGAAACATGAAGCTTTTACACACATCTGAAGCAGCCAAGTAAACATGTTTGACATTACTTTGCAAAACTTCCAGGAATATTCTGTTTTTATTTTATGGACATATACAACGGAGAAAAAGGGAGATATCCGTGAAACGAAACTAGATCTGATGTCGCGGCAGTTTCGTGCATTTGATCGGTACATCAGAGACACCTTGTGTGTGTGTATATGTTTGTTTCTTTTGATAAAACAAAATCGCATGATTTTACCCTACAATGAACAGGATATGGGCCCATGGCATTGAGAATCTCACACAAGTGCCGAGACAGTAATATATAAAATTAAAAGGTGGACACAAAACCTTTATTGCTGGTTTTGTTGCAAAATGTCCATGCTTTTCTGATCGGCTCTTGTTGATTCTGTCCACCTACCAGAGGAAATGGTGAGGTTACTGGACGATTATCATCAAGGTGCTAGATCACAATTATAATCATAAGCAAGGTCCCGAGTATTCAAACACAATATTAATGAGCGAATTCAAGAATAGAATAACATGGCATGGGCAGACATAAAAAAGCAGCCTTTTGAACACCCTATATACATTGCACCCGCTACAGAAAGTCCACTCATCATCACCGACCACTGTGAACCCCCCATGACTACTCAACAAACCAAAATGCAAGACTCATCCAGCAAAGTATGGTCACTCAGATCAAGCGCGACACTGCTTAGGATCTCGATTCCTCGAGCTCCAGCTCCAGCTGTCGAATACGCTCGCTCTGGTCCTGTGAGCCTGAGCTGACCTTGCGCTTGAGTGCCTCGACCTCAGCAGTCAGAGCACCAATCTGCTGAGTCTGAGATGTGATGAGTTTGGTTTGGCTCTCAATGAGCTGCTTGATGTCGGCAATAGAGGACTCGACGCCGACGGTCGAGGAAGAGGTGGCGTTGGAGGCGGAAGTAGAAGCTGGAGCGGGGGCAGATGACTTGACGGGAGACGAAGGTCTGGCAGCAGCGGGTGCTGGGCTGGCGGCCGGAGGGGTTTGGGTCTTCGCTGGAGGAGTGAACTTGGGCTCGGAACGAACAGGCAGGATGTTCCTCTGGGCAGGGCGCGAGACTTCCTCGAAGCTGGAAGCATCATCCTCATCATTCTGCTCCTCCTCCTCCTTGTCCTGATACTTGGAGGCCATAGCAGAGATAGAGCCCTTTTGCTCGTTCATAGAAGGGGGAGGGGATCGGGCAGCTGCAGCAGGCTTCGGCTCTTCTCTCCTGGGCTCCTCCTTCTTGGGAGCGGGCTTCTCAGCCGCAGGCGCAGGAGCAGGGGGAGTATAATCGGACGAGACCTCCTTGGGAGCGGTACCATCATAGATGCTTTCGAGGTCGATCTTGTTAGGGATGCCAGTCTTGCCGTCAATCCATTCTCTAGCGCTGACAGCAGGCTTAGTACCAGTGGCAGGAGGGAAGATATCAGCCTGGAAGGTCTCTGCACGCCGAGGCACAGTAAAAGAAATAGGCTCAATGTAGGCATCGTTGACCGTCTTGTATGCCCTCATAACCTCATTGTCATGAACCTATGATTGTTAGACATCGTGGAATGCCATGCAAGACTACGTGTCACTTACGTTGATACCTCGACGAGGCATAAAAGCAATACCACGTTGAGGCTCAGGAGACTTGTGCTCGCTGAGGAACTCGAACTTATCGTTCTCGTACTCAAAGTATCGGATGTTGCCGTCACTGAAGACCGTCAGTCGCCGCTCGTTGTTGAGTCAGAACAAAACACTTACCCCTTTCCAGCAAGGTAAAGACAGTTTGAGCCGTCATCTATTATCGAGTAAGCACATGGCGCCAATCATGTTCATGTGTGAGAACTTACCCCAGAATGGCATGCAGACACCGGAGATAGAGTCGAGCATGTGGAAGCCACCGATGGGCTCTGACCTGCCAGGCTCCCACAGAGCCAGCTGTCGCTCACTCATCCTCGAGAAACCGGTGGTAGCGAATCGGTTGTGCTCTCCCAGCCAGACAGCGCGGCTGTTCTTGGCACCAGTGTGTCCAGGTGTCTCGTGAACTGGCTTCTCCTGTCGAACATCCCACACTCGGACCTTCTTGTCACGCGAGGTTGTGACGAGCATATCTCCGCTTGCGTTCCACGACAAGCTTTGCACGATGTCGTTGTGCTTCAGGACATGGGACGATTGACCGGTTCCGATATCCCAGATCTTGATAGTAAAGTCGCCCGACGCGGAGGCGAGGATGTTTTCGGCCGCTGGGTTGAAGAGGACCTGTCCAACCTTTCTAATTGAGATGTTAGCATGGCTCACATGTACTGAATATGAGGAAAACCCACCTCGAGTGACCAGCCAGCTTGCTCACTGGCTCAACATCAACAATCTCCTCGGCATCGGTATGGAGTGTGAACCCCTGAGGAACCTCCCAGATGAAGACCTTGCCATCCTCGGAAGCAGACGCGACGATGTTGTCGTTGAAAGGATTCCTGAGATAGAAGTCAGATATGACCAATGTGTCTTAGGTAGCTAAAAATAGGGATTCGTACCAGTCGGTATCAAGTACCGCAGCTGTGTGTCCACGGAACAGCGGGATCTGGTCGGGAAGCTTGCCTCGCTCATTCAGGGGAATGACGGCGAATGCGCCGCCACCGGAAGCATCCCAATTGACTGACAAATACTCGGGGTTGACCTATTACTCCATTGCAATCAGCGCGCCTGTGTCGTCGAACGATATTGAGCCCATATGGTACCCCCCCCTCCACCAACCGAATCCCCTATTCCTTCATAGAAACGTACCTTGACCAAGTTCGTGTCCCAGGCATTGCGGCTGATGTGCAGGTTATCGTAGCAGAATTCCTTTCGCGTGGGCTTCCCGAAAACGTGTCCTGGTTTTGGGCGTCGTCAGCATTCAGTTGCGCAAGCTGCGCTGAGAGGGGGGAAGTGAAGAGGTTGGAGCGGGAGGGTTTGCGCCTACGGTACTTGGACGCCCGTACAAAACGACCGGCCATGATGAATTGCGGTGGAAAATGGAGAGTAGACGACGAGAGATGGGACGGTGTCGGATGAGTGTACTGAAAATTGACCGTATCGTTCCGGTGGAGGAATTTGTTGGTGGGTGTAAGTTGGTTAGAGAACAGAATGCCCTGGGGAGTTTGTTTGGTGAGAAAGAGGCAAGGTAGCTTCACCTTTAATGTGGCAGGTACCAAGGTTTGGCTGCTTGGATAGGGTGAAGGTACCTTGGTTGTCGTATTAGACGGGGCGTAAGTTGATGTACACGCGACACAGGTACCTACTGGGTATGCTCGAGCCACTGGAAGTCAGACTGCGCCTCATAAAGCTCCTACCTAAGCCCCCTTCTGTCCAGGCGAGTTCCCCACTAAACCCCTTGTGGATCATGCACTACGCACTACGACCATGTTCCACGATTGAGTACCTACACCATCACTACCGAACTTACACGCAGCAAGAACTCAGGTTAAGATGCTTCCACTGTTGAACCGTCTTGACCTTGGCCCATAAAAGAGTAGCGTAAACAGGCAAGAAAGTTCACGTATATCTCGATACCACCCTTATGTTTAGCATATTTTAGCTTTCATTATAATCCAGTAGGGTACAATACAAAGATCCCTAAACGCGCAGTCTCCTATGCCATGAACACATTCCAAAATTCAACCAATACAACAAATAAAAAAAAGGGAATAACTCGGTAAGAAAACAAAAACAACAACAGAAGCAGACCCTTGTCCCTTCCAACGCCTTGAAAGTGCAAAAAACAACCTCAATGCTTTCCTTCTGTCATCATCTAAAGCCCGAAGCTCGCCAGACTCCAGATCATGGTATTTCATTCATATCAGCGGCGCCTTTGTAATCATGGCAATCCGTTCAAACCCTAGAGGACCTTGCGGTGAAGAAAAGAAGAGTAGAGGTGCATGATGTAAAGCCTGGTTGGCAATACTAGCCATCACACGGCGCCCAGCACCTTGCCTCGTAAACGCTCCGAGCTTCCCTGCCGATGGCAAGGTAGGAAACATCATCCGCCTCAGTAAAACATGCTCTTAGGACGTGAATTTACTCGGCGGCCTGATGCCCGGCGACGCAGCTGCTCTTCTCGGCGAAGAACAATCTGGCACCACTTGGCTCTTGCTCTGGGACCAGCTGAGTCTTCATCTCCTCCTTCGCGCCCAACGACATCAGAGAGAACCTTCATCCAGCCTTCCTTGTCTTCGGCAGTATCGGCGTAAAAGTCAATCACCTCGCCGTTGTTGAAGCGGATGCGGAAGCCTTCTTCGACAAACATGTAGCCCTCTTCGTCTTCTGCAAAGGCTGATCGGCGACGTCGGCCGCCTCGACCAAGTGTCTCCTTTTCAGTCAATGCTCGGCGATCATCAATGAGTCGCTTGGCATTGGCTAGATTGATGGTCGCTCGCGGCTGGCGGGTAGCCTCGTGGTAGGCAGTCAGCTTGGTACCGACAAGCTTGAAGTATCGGCGGCGCCAGTACTGGAATATTGTTAGCATTTGGAAGAATTGTATTAGGGAAAGAAGAGAACTCACAGGACAGTCACCACCTTGTTGGCTGAGATGACCCTCCCAGTTTCGGGTCATCCTTTCCTCAGCTGCCTTGAGCTCACGGATGCAGGAGTTCATGCTCTTGGGCATGTCGTCGTCCGTAGCATTCTTGGGGCGAGGGACAAACAACAGCTGAAGCTCAAGTTTGCCCACCTTGTAGGGAGCCCTTCGGACAACAGCCGTATTACCGCGCTTGCTCTTGACACTGGATGCGAATCCAGCCTCCTCGGTGGCCCACTCGTTGAAGCAGGCAATTTCGGCCATGTAAGGTCGACCGAAGCAGCGGTTCTCGTGTTCACGGAGGCAGACGTAAGCACGACCAAAGCTGCCGTCCTCGGCCGCGAGGGGAGATAGTAGCTCATAAGCAGTGGGAGGAGCGTTGCGCTGCTTGACTTGCGAATCTCGATACATTTGGGCGGCACGCTCTTCCTCCTCGCGCTGACGAAGCTCTAGCTCCTTGCGCTTCTTGGGCGAGGCAAACACCCTGCTGAAGGTTGAAGTCTTGTGCTTTTGAACTTTGGGGGCAGGGGCTGGAGCTCGGCCAGTGGCAGCAGGCTTCTCAAGCTTGACATTAAGCGTGAGCTGGAACTCGAGATCATTAGGCACAACAAGCTCAAACTCTTGCCCAATGGGCGCATTGCGCGCCAACTCGAGCCAAGCTGTGGTCACACAGTGCACTCCGTTGTCGAGAGTGAGACTGAACCATGTGCGCTCATCTGGGCATATTAGTTACTGTAAGACATGATGTAGCTGATAAAGACACTTACTCTTTGGAAGGGGAAGATCCAGATCCTTGACACCCATGACCTTGACAAAGAGACGGCCTCTCTCTCCACTGTCAGGAGTGGCAATCTCAAGGCCATAGTCCTCTTCGACTGCAGAGGTTACCACAGCAGCATTGCTCTCCTGGCCAGGCATGGGTGGTACAGGGCCGGAGGCACGTTTCCGCATGCTCTTAGTACGGGGCTTGTTGTTCCAGGGCTCTACAATGCATGACATTGGTCGGTCCTGCTTAATGGGTGAGTTACCGGCCGACCTGGCGCCCCGAGGCTCGTCAGTGTCCCTTCTGTCACTGGCAGTCACGAGTTTTGTGTTTTGTCGCATAAGATAACCGCGCTGTGGACGAGATGTTATGTTAGCATGAAGTTCTTGAGTTTGCTGGGTGGTTCTGGATGCAGTGGACACTTGTCTACTGGGGCTGTTGTCGGCGGTGGGGGATTTTTGAACATAAGAACGGTTAAAAGCAACCTTTTGAGCTTCGATGACTCTTTCAAAGTCTTGGTCAAGACTAAGACCCAAGTCAAGATCAAGTGTCAAGCTACGGTTCTTGAAGCTTGGGTGTCGCGCAAGAAAATCGTCACCAGTGGTGAGGAGACCTGTGTTCATGTCTCGTGACAATCGTTTGCTGTGTCGATCGGGAATTGGGGGTACATCTGGCACTTCGACACTGGCTTGTCGGCGAGCATCTCGCATGGCAGCAATGTCAGAAGGAGTGTTAGAAACGCGGGTCTTGAGCTTCGAGCCGGAAGCCTTGATGGTCGCATATCGCTCGGGAATAGCGGGCGAGTTCTTGACCTCCATCGGCGTCTCAGGAGGATCCTCCTCTTGATCTACTGGGTGATGAATGACAGAATCCGGAGTGCCGGGCTCTTCGTGATACTCATCCTCAGGATCGCCCCAGCCAGAGCCGTCATACTCTGGCTTTGTCAGAGGCTCTGGTGTGAATGGACGCTGGAGGTAAGCGTGAGCATCTGCCATCTTGGGTGCTTCAGCCTCAGGCTTCTTCTCTGGTTCCTTGACCTCCGCAGGCTGTTCGGGCTCAGCGAGCATGTATGACTCAAAGTCTCGTGAGAAGGAGTGATCCTTGTCATCCGAACCAAAATCCAAGAGGGAGTTGCTATCTTGCTTGGCAAGAGGTGTAGTAGCACGTGGGGTTGTAGCCTCTTCACGGCTCTCTTCTGTCACCTCCTCCTGAACATCTTGCCGGACCTCATCGCTAACTTGGGGTGTAAGCTTCTCCGGCTGTGTAGGCTCAGGGTCTGAATAGTGGCTTTCACTATCAGTATCGCCTGGATGTTGCATCTTGTCATCCTCACTCTCAATATCGGAGTCTTCATAAAACTCGATATCATCGTCATCGTCAGGCATACGGGTAATGATCACACTGCCCTCATCTTCGGTGAACACATCATCGTCGTCCGGCCTCTCGGTAGTCGGAATGGGGACATCAGGGTCCAGAGGCAGCTGTCTCTCAGAAGCACGCTCGGGATTGCGTTCAGGACTTGAACTTGGAGGAGGTGATGAGAAGCTGTAGGCATTCTCATCTTCTGTGGTCTTGCCATTGACCTTGCGCATGATGGAATCGCGGTTGATACGAGGTGGAAGCTCGTAGTCATCAAGAGCGGACAAGTCGCCAACAACATCGTCTTCTTCACGCTCGATATCGTCCATGCTTGCCATCGATTCAGGCTCAGAAGATGGACTGTACAGTCGCTCGCGGCCATTCGCTCTACGCAGGCGACGCTCACGCTGCTGCTCGGCGGCCGACTTTCCATCAGAGTCGTCGGAAAGCATCATCAGTCGCAGTCTCTCCTCTAGTGACATCCTTGTGTTGCCAATGTTTTGGATATCAGACTTGCTTGTGCTTGAGGCCGCGGGCGGTGGCGGCAAATTTCTGTGAGAACCAAGCATTCTTTCCGCAGTAGCAGATAGACCTGGTGAAGCGGCAGGGGAAGAACCGACGGAGTGGTTACGAGAGTGACCGCCAAGTCCAGGAAGAGGTGGCAATGGTCTATGTTCACCATTGGAGGTGATAGAATCTGTGCGGATATGGGATGGGCGACCAGCCTTAGGAGTTGAGGGTGCCTTCTCAGGCAATGGGCTGCTCTCGTAGTGTTGTGGACCATCGCGATGAACCAGGGGGCTTTCTCCTCTCCAATCATCTGGACCAACGACAGGAGTCTTGTCAGTGTCCTCCAAAGATGCATCGAAGCTTTCATCCTGAATATCTACACGCGCGGGATCGTAGAGCATGTCGTCGTCGTCATCATACTCAATCGACTCGTAGCTACCCTCGCGCGAGTTGGTACCAATAGATGAAAGGTCGGGAGTAGCCATCTCATACTCGTTAATTTGAGGAGGGGCCGCGTCGAAGGTCACGCTCTTCGCATGACGGTGCAAGGACCGGCCGGGGTGCATTTCCTGGTCACCTCCAGGAGAGTCCATAGTCCAAGATCCAGTCTCCATATCGAAGCTTGACTTGAACCTTGAGCTGGATAGGGATGATTTGGTGGGTGATACTTGATCTCGGCTGGGGGTAACGGGGCGATTGGGAGAGCCGCCAGTTTCAGAAACGGGGGACTTTGTCGGACTCATTGTAGGAAGAGTTGTCTTGCTTTCGCTTCGCTGATGTCCCAAAGCAGGGCGGTCTTGGGTAGGGGAGCGAAAAGAGCCAGTCGAGCCAAAAATATTCCCTTGGGTCTTAGCGAGGGGTCTTTCAATCTGAGGGATTCGAGTTGGATCATATTCTTGCTTCTGCTCGAGCGCCAGGATGTTACTGTTCCTGACGCGAGAGGCCTTCTGAAGACGCTCAATCGAAGAGCGACGATTAGGGGATGGTGATCCGTTGCGGGCGAAATAGTTTTCTGAGTTTCGATTCTGCCAGAAGAGTCGAGGAGATGATACAGGCTCGTGTGGTGAAGACTGAAATGGAGATGAGTCGAGACCCTGTCCACCCTTCTGCGCAAATACGTCAATACGAGGTAAACAAGAGGTGATTGGAAAGACCATACCTTGGGGGACCCGGTAGAGTATTGGTGTAAGCTTGGTGAGTTTCGCCTCATCTCTGCGG
The DNA here is from genome assembly GCA_013623535.1 of Fusarium penzigii. NCBI lineage: Eukaryota > Fungi > Ascomycota > Sordariomycetes > Hypocreales > Nectriaceae > Fusarium > Fusarium penzigii. Next base: position 14,446 of record JABFFC010000150.1, on the reverse strand, counting down.
GCGAAAGCTCCGACAACGGGCGAGGGATTCCACTCGCCATTTTTGCTGGAGAGTTTGGAGGGTTTTTTGTGATGCGTAGAGGATGCACCTGCATGACGATCGGGGTCAGAGACAAATTTCCCAGAAGACGAGTGCGTGGCGCTGCATCAACGTACCGATTCAGAGTCCATGCTATGGTGGACTGTAAGCTGATACTATAGAAGCCTAGGCTTTGCGGATGGACTCTGGACGCATTGGCATGCGACAAAGAGACGTGTATAAAGAAATTGGTGCTGTGGAATGCTGCGACGCGGCGGACGGTGTACTGGAAGAGCTGATGGTGAGACAGTTATATGGATCGATGTGAACGAATACAATGTAAGAAATGCGACTTGAAGATGTCTGTTTAGTGTAAGAAAGGGAAGAAAAAAACGAAGCCCTCAGGGCAGCCAACAACAAGGACAGGCACTCTGGACAATCGTTGAACAATGTCACAAATCCGTGATGTTGCTGAAAGGAAATACGCAGGTCGAAGAGAAGGCCTCTGGGTGGGTTGATGTTTGTTTAAGGGAAGCAGGCAAGAGGCAGGCAGCGAATGCCGTTGATTGGATGAGGGGAAAGCAAACATTGCTTCACTGCTGGGGATGCGTTGCCCGGGAAACATGGGGCATGAAGCCTGTCGCATGGAGAAGCGCTAATCACTCTGTTACAATGCGTGCCAGGGTTTGGGTCTTTGCCAGAAGCATTTACCCCGCCCATGCTACAGAGGGCTGGCCCCATCGGGCAGTGGACTTGGTCAATCACAGCGGGGGAAGATGCCCCAACGGAGACCACTACAGCGCCTCTTCTGAATGCGGGTGCGCTGAACCTGCATTGAATACAGCGACACAGCCCGAGTCGCCATGGCAGCGACGCAAACGCCCGATTCAAGGTTTGACTGGCTGCAACAAGCAATTGTGTGCTCAACACGACGATGAATCCTGGCATCATCCTTGGTTGTGTGGTCGCTTGTCAGTGTTGTTTACTCGGATGGATGTGTTGTTTATTCTTCACAACAGCCCCCATCCATGACGTTTTCTCTTGCTTTTTTTCTTATCATCCCTCCCCCTCGGCTGTTTTTATAAATGTGGTCTTGTTGAGTCACCCATGGAGATGGTGAGGAGCTTACTTGCGTGCAGAGCTGAACTTCCTTGGCTCTTGCAGTAGTTCCAAGCAAGTCTAGTAATAGAACAGCAGCTTATACATACATTAGCCACGTCTACGTCTACTATTTGGATCGATCGATGCAACCGATTTCTGATAGCATGAGCAAACTTGACAAACAAACAAATGCCATATCCACTTGTGAGAAAATCCACCGTCCACTAGTCCAACAAGCCCCTCTCGCCATGTCTTGCATCCAGATCTTCCCGAGGACCAGTTGAGGCTATCTCAACACTAGCAACGTTACGATGTGTCAGCTTCTTGGGTGTGGTTCGCTGGATAATGGTCAACACAAGTCCATTGTCAGGTCCATTGTTTTTTTTTTGTCCTTTCCCATATTGATAATCACATGTATATCAGAGACATTTGTCAGGTTACATACAATAGTTTTCAGGGTACGAGTTTTCTTTTCTTGGTGTTGTTTTGTTTCAAATTTGTCACATCTCTTCAGTTACCCTGCTTCATGTTCCACTCCACACAATCGTCAAACTTGACGCCGGTACCTCCAAAGCAGTCGAGAGCACTTCCGATGGTGAGGTCAACTTTTCCGTCACTTAAACGCTTCACTGTCTCCAAATCATCCAAATGTCTGCCACCGCCAGCATATGTGACGGGAATAGAACACCATTGTGACAACCTCTCGACCAACTTCTCGTCGATTCCCTTTTGTAAACCCTCGTTGTCCGCAGCATGGATGAGGAACTCGGAGCAATAGGGCTCAAGAGATTTAATGGACTCTGCTCCGTGTCAGTTCTTGTCACGCTCGGCGTCTATATAGTTACTGACCTTGGTTGACTTCCATGTCGGTAATTGTCTGCCACTTATTCATGGCAACAAACCAAGAGTCGTCTCCACGACGTCGACAGCTGAGGTCGATGACCAACTTGTTCTTGTCACCACCCAGTGCCTCCAAGACAGCATCCAGTCTCTCTTGACTGAAACGACCTTCAGGGAAGAGAAAAGAGGTGATAATGACCTATTTGAGAAATGTTAGTCATGATTTCGTAGGGAAGGTTACCTCTCATTACCTTCTCAGCGCCAGCATCCATCCATTCTTTGGCATTCTTGTCATTGATGCCACCTCCTACTTGAAGTCCCCCAGGCCAAGCCTGGAGTGCCTCTTTGGCTGGACCCTCGTTGTTAGGGCCCAACATGATGACATGGGCTCCCACGAGACCATTATCCCGGTACAGCTTTGCAAAGTGAGCTGGGGGGTGTTGAGAGACATAATTCGTCTGTAGGGCGGAAGAGGTACTATCGAGAGTTCCACCAACAATCTGCTTCACTTGCCCGGCATGCAGGTCGATGCATGGTCGAAAGCGTGTCATTTTTCTGTCTTGAGAAGTTGTGACTATGAGTAATTCATCCCGCAACACTGTTGGAAAATAAAGCCTTGTTAACCTTGGGTGGGGCAGCTCCCACCTTGTGTGGAGAGCATCACAGCGATATGCAAGTTGAGTACATGGATGGGCTTAATTATTATTATTATTGGAATCTGTCTCGGCCTAGTCATTCTCGAAGGTTTATATACTAGGTGATTGCTTGTGTACAGAAAGCCAACATATGATCGCTATTTTGCGAGTACAGGACAGCACTGGTATTAATGGGAAGTTAGAACATCACAATCCAATGTGTGTCTCTTATTCTATTTTATCTTTACATGCCTACGTTAGTCTCAAATACTAACTACTATATCTCCTCACCTCTTTAGCTGCTGTGCATATTAGGATTGGACAAAGGTTGATTGCTAACAACTGAACGAGACTAAAAAACCACGACTGATGTGAAAGTCTATTCATGACTTATTCGGGAGCAAGAGAAGCAAATTTGTCGGGCGGCCATCGACTGATGGCTCGGCTAGCACTCGTCTGGCTGGAAATAATGTCCGGCTCTAGATGAAAGGGGTGGCTTGACAGCCTGAGTACGATGGCTGAGGCTGAAAACAGATGGACTGTAAGAGTGGTGGTGAGATTCAATAGTTCGCTTGAACGACTTTCTCGCTTGTATCACCAAGGAGAAGGATAAATCTCTAGACAACTTGAAGGACTCAGTTTCTCTGATCCCGGTCAAAAGGGATCAGTTATCATCATCGTCATAGTCATATATTTCCCCCTGAATATCAACGTTCATCTTGCCTTGATAGCAAAATAGTATTTTTAATGAGTACTCATATTCACATTAACTTGCTTTTCTGGTGTTAAAACCACATCTGAGGGGGAAAGGTTTCAATCTCGGCTTGAGGGGTTCTTTCTCTACAAGTTATATTACCGACCACGTGATGATAATAGCATGATTTGGATCAAGCTAGCTTTGGTGAATATGTGAGCCTGAAGCATCAACTCCACTCCTGTTCGTAGCCCTGTGATCATCATACATCTTTTCCACCCTTGCACTACACGCTTCTATGATAGCTACTTCGACTTCTTACCAAACTTCCTCCTCTGCATTTGCAGTATAACGAAGCCTCTCTTTAACACCTAGATTCAATGAATTTTCTCATGTACCCTTACACAAAACTACCGATCATCTTTTAAAGTCTCGACAACCCTCGCCCTATCTTCAGCTCCTCTAAACTACCCCGATTGTTAGCTTGAGTTTGATGCTTAGATTTGTTGATGGAGGGCAGAAGGAAGTGTCTGTCGAGGTTCTTTACGAAGTAGTTTTATCCCTCCTGCAATTGAAAGCTTTTCTAGTTGAGATGAAGCAGCCTTGTGTCTTGTTGAATTTTGGTTATTGGTTCAACCCATCCTTAAGATCACCGGGGTCAGATTGTTATATCAACCATTCTCTTTTCAGTTTCCTATTAATGGAGGATCAGTTTGATTTAGTATTCCATAAACCCTCTGGCTATCATCCATATCTTCCATACGAGGTGTAACATATCTAGTACGGTCTATGCCCCAGATGTCAACCCACCTACAAGGAAAAGTGGTAAAGATCACTGCAAAGAGATAACACTCACCACAGGCGCGTCAGTCCAAGCGCAGCGACACCTTGTCTTATATTTCTTTCCCTTCAGACTGTTGTATTCTATTTGATGCGCCTCCATCCATCGAAGAGAATACGCACGTACCTACAGCAAAACCTAGTGGTGCTGCAGCATACCTGCAGATTCGACGCGCTGTATGATGCGCTTGACGTTAGTTTGATTTAATATTGTCGGGAATTTGAGTGAATATGTATATTTTCCTCCAGTCATAGATCATGGCTTGATCCTGCTACCCTTGAACATTCGTTTTCACCCATTGCTTCATCAGTAGAGCCTTATGGAGCAGATGCAAAGCCAAGGCTTCCTTGTCAATAAAGCTTGGAGCCAAAAGATGTAATCAAATATCCTAGCCTTGGGCATATTGCTCAATTTGAACTATGCAGTCCTGAGACTTGCCTTTTAGATTATGATATGTTGAGATATATCAATGTAAGGCCAGAGATCAACCATAATGAGACATCTTGAGCGGATGTTTCCCACGTGCTTCATCCTTGAACCTGTTTTAATAAAGATTGATAATCGTTTTAATGAAGAACGTGAATGCGATAAACGTGTATGAGTAGATGTCCATGATTAAAGCCCCAACTGGTTTCAGTCCCAATATTACAACTCTCTCATGATACATTGATTAAAAGAATTGTTTTTGATGACATATAATTGCAGACTGACTATTACGAGTCTAGAAGGTCTGTATGGTTGAATATTGGCCAGTACCTAGTAGCATTTGTACCTAGTCTTATCATGACCTTGTTCATTATCGACCATTGGACGCAGCAATATTCACGATTTCGACTCTGCTAGGACAGTTGATAGATATTTTCTACAGCAGAACAGATATGAAGCGGTCCGATAGTCTAGTGGTATGATGTAGCCTTCACACTTAATTAGTGTCCGGCTAAGGTCCTGGGTTCGATCCCCAGTCGGACCAAATCTTTTGCCGTTTGATATCACATCCTTTTTTTTTTTTTGGTATGCTTCCTCTATCCGTTCTTATTTTTTTGTCACCTGTTGAAGAACAATGGACTATCCGGGCGGGAGTAGGAATGATTGGATCATAGCTGCTACTACAGGAGTAATGCGACGTTGTTCATAATGCGGCCTTCTATGACGATGGAGATGGTCACGCTCCCCCAGTTGCTGAATCAATTGAAATACTAATGACAACTCTTCGACGACAGACCAACGTCATTTAGCATAGTATATCTACTGAAGATAAAACTGCGTGAGACCAAACGACAGATTCAACAGAAAACACAACTCAAATCAATGTTGAATATATTTGCATAAATTCGACAAAATGACTCCTCAAGGCTCCCAGAAGGGCTCACTTCATCTGTCGCCCTCATTGCGACAACCGCTACTCAAAGATAGATCCCAAGCCGGGGACGACAGGTCGGTGTTGGCAAAAGCTACAAAGACACATCCTCGGGGAAGTGAAGAAGTCGAAGATGCAAGCATCTACTTTATAGGCACTGCCACCACCATAATCGAATGGAAAGACTTCCGTATCCTGACTGATCCAAACTTTCTCCATGCCGGAGACCATGTACATCTCGGGCCCGGCGTCACGGCGGAGCGCAAGACAAATCCGGCTCTCGACTTGTCGGAGCTGCCTGCTCTTGACGCCATTCTCTTGTCGCATTATCATGAGGACCATTTTGACAGGCTTGTTGAAGATTCGCTTAACCGGGATTTTCCAATTATTACCACACCCCATGCAAAGCAATGCTTGACGTCCAAGGAGGACCCGTTCCGCAAGATAACCGATCTGGACTTTTTCGACCACATGATTCTCGTGCAAGACCCTCGCGATGGTGGGGGGAATAAAGCTATCAAGATTACAGCAATGCCAGGGGAACACGTACCGCCTGGAGTGTTGAAGTCGGTCAACGATGTTCTCGGCGCTGTACCCCCAACGAACGGCTGGATGATCGAGCTGGGAAACCGGCAGGACGACAGCATCGAGGCTGGGTATCGTATCTACATCTCTGGCGATACCCTCATGGTCGACGAACTCAAAGCTATCCCTCAATGGCTTGAGGACCGAAAGGTTGATCTGATGCTGATTCATCTTGGTGGAACAACCATTCCAGGTCCTTCAGTGCCTTTGATCATGGTAACGATGGATGCGAAGCAGGGTGTTGAATTGGTACGAATGATCAACCCGGACATCACGATTCCCATTCATTACGACGACTACGATGTGTTCTTATCATCGTTGGATGACTTCAAAAAGGCGATTCAGGAAGCTGGGTTGCAAGATAGAGTTGTATATCTCGACAGGGATGAAAAGTACAAGTTCAAGGTCAAGGGTAGCTAGCTCTAATACTTAGCTAACGTTACGGATGGAAACAATGGTGAAGCTACCGGAGATTGAGGTCGAAAATCGAGATAGTGCTCTCACAGATAGCAAAGGATGAACAAATGAAACAATACGAAAAGTGACGATCCCCGACGATAAATTAAATCTGCTTGAAAATTTGCACTCTCCAGTTGTTGGTCTTCTCCATTATTACTTCCATCAAGCTATCTACACAGGCTAAAACCCTGACATGCAGGGATCAGCTTTCGTTGCCCTGGAGGACGCCTTGGTTCTTTTGTTTGTGTTCGTTACAGCTGACCAATTATATTACAAGGTTACACACTTAGCTGATGATAGCTGAGGGGCTTCCAGGTAGACCCTGACCATATTCCATCCTCATCTGGCCATGCTGATGACGGACATCTTCCCACTCAAGCATCAAGCATGGTTCTCCATCTGCTTTTGCGACATTTTAACTACTTTTGATTCTTCAGTCGATATTCAGAATCTTTTTAAAGTTGCTGAATCCCCATGAGCCGCTATTCCTGCAATCCCGTTATACTAGTGCAACGTCATCATCAATAACCATGTCAGACGTTAGTCGTTCGCCTGACTCTCACGATTCTCCATCTCGCGACAGGCTGCGTCGGCGAGAGCGCGACAAGGATCGCGACGACAAACGTGATAAGGATCGAGACCTAGACCGAGACTTTGACAGAGACATCGATAGGGACATTGATAGGGACTTCAACGGCGACGCTGAGCGAGATGCTGGTCGTAATGTTGACCGAGACCTGGATCGCGACTTAGACCGAGATCGAAATAGAGACCGAGATTTGAGTCGCGACAATGGCAGAGATCGAAACCGCGACAGAGACAGAGACAGAGACAAGGATCTAGATCGTGACCGAGCCGCAGACAGAATCAACAAAGTCCGCGACAAAGAACGAGAGAGGGTCAAGGAAAGCAACCGCGACAAAGATCTGGACCGGGACAGAGATCGCGAAAGGGATAGAGACAGAGACAGAGACTTGGATCGTGAGAAAGACCGCGACAGGGATCGAGACCGTGACCCAGAAAGAGACAGAGTGTATGATCGACCCAGACGTCGCGAACGTGATCACCCTCCACCAAGCAACAGCAAACGCAACAGTTTCACGGGCCGTCTTTTTGGTTCTTTCAGAGAAGCCAAGAACAATATCAAAGAAGCGCCGCCTGTCGCCGCTGCCGCTTCCAGCATTTCCAGACGCTCATCTACCGCTGCTAGCAGAGGAAGTCCAGTGCTGCGCATTCGGGAATGGCTCGATACGTGTGGCGCCGAACACAACCATCACTGCGCAATCTCGTCCGACAAAGACATCACCACATGGCATCCCGTATGGCTTATCGATGCGGTAGAGCGACGAATTGTCAGAGCCACCCCAAAGGATCGTTACTTGACACTGAGCTACGTCTGGGGAACACCAATCCGTCGCAACACGCCTCAGGCATTAACCGTTCTGCTTAGGTCCAACCTTCAGGCGTGGCAGGATGCACTACCAGAGATAGATATACCACAGACGTTTCTGGATGCAATATGGTTGGCCAAAAAGTTGGGAATTCGACACATCTGGATTGACAAGTTGTGCATTGTTCAGGATGACCTGGAAGAGATGGATAATCACGTTCGTCACATGGCCTACGTGTTTGCCAATTCATACCTCACCATTGTGGCAGCGTCAGGCGATGCACACACCGGGTTGACTTCTCTCAACCCGCGGAAGTCGATTCGCGGCATGCGCTCCGGTCCACGTGATCATCAGGAGCTTGTTCTATCATCGGCATGGAATTCTCGGGCCTGGACTTTAGTTGAGCGTCTGTATGCGCGCCGAGGTGTCTACTTCTTTGAGGATGCCGTTACATGGGAGTGCCATTGTGAGACTTGGCAAGGGAGCCCCAATAGCGTCATGTCAAAATTTAGAGGGAAACGCCAGGAGTGTACCGGCCTGGTTCACGATGCGGTGTATGCCTACGAACATCTCCCCTGGCCTGACATGGACGAATACGCGCGCATCGTTATGGACTATAGTTCGCGAAAGTTAACATTGGTGGACGATACCTTGCGAGCCTTCTCTGGCATCACCAACGTCCTATCACGGATCTTCCCTGGCGGCTTCATTTTTGGTATGCCCATTATGTTTCTGGATATCGCACTACTTTGGCGACCGCATGCCTCAATCCGACGCAGAGCCATATCTGTCCCTCCATTTGTTCCTACCTGGTCTTGGATGGGATGGTGGTACGACAACATCCCCGTTGATCTAACTCTGTGGAGAGCAGCTGCGGACTATGTTGAGGAAGCCCGCACGAGTAAGCGTGGACTGGACGCAAAGCGCTTTAAATCGCCATACCCCTTTAGGGTTCGGCCATCCGTCATATGGAACTTCACGGACAGGAATGCAACAGTGCCGGTAAACAACACTGGTCTACAGTTCCGTGATCTTCGTGGCCGTCGCAGCCCCAGCTCTGAATTGCCGCCAGGTTGGTCTCGCAGCGGCGCCTACTACAAGCATGATAGCGACCCAACGGCGCTCTTCAAGTACCCCGTCCCAGTAGAAGATCCTCCCGAGGTGGGCGACTATGAGCCCCCAGCTGGTGAGCAAGCCTTCCCAGGACCCCTTTTGTCCTTCCGTACAACAGCCGGTTTCTTCGAGGTAGACTTCCACTCAAGTCTCACACATCGCGGCCGTCCCAACCCCCCACTCGCGGTTGGCAACATCTGGACAAAAGGGAACAAGTGGGCAGGGCAATTCCGTGCACATGATGGCTGGTTAGGTATACAAACATCCAACTATGAGGGCGACGAACGCCTCGAGTTCATTGCCATATCTGAAGCCACAGAGCGCCGCGGCTCACATGTTTTCGATGCGGAGCGTTTCGACGAGTTTATGGATGCTGATGAGATGCTGGATGTTATGAATGTTCTCTGGATCGAAAGGATCGGTGAAATTGTCTTCCGCAGAGGTATTGGGCATATTTTATTGAAGGTTTGGGAGGCACATGCTAAGGATGAGGTTGATATTCTTCTTGGGTAGGCCCTTATTTCTGGAAATCTAGCGAGGTGTTGGCGTTTGGTTTTATGTTGTATGTTTGTTTGTTTGCTGTCTTCTATTGCGATCTTCGGACCATTGCGATCTCTATTTTTGTTCTTGTTATGGGGTTATACCTACTGTCTTGGGATGGAAGGAGCTGTGGGCCATCTACCTACCTACCTAATGATGGAAAAAGCCATTAAAGAACCATGGAAGGCAGGTAAGATCTTGCTACCGCCCTTTCCATAATAATGAATTGCGTGCTGCCTTAGGTATACCAATGCTCACATCTGGATTTCTCTCTTTATCTCACCTCTGACTTGATCATTATCCATGCACATTAGCATTATTATGCATCAAGAGTAGATGCTCATATCACCACGTGTTGTACTTTACCTTTGCTCACCCTTGGTTCATCTCGACATGTTACACGACACAGTACGACCAGACGACCGCCACCGTGCGAGCTCCGATAACTGAGTGTTCAGTTCCCACCGACACTGAAAGCACCCACTTAATAAACACGATATCCTAGACCTGCCCAGCACAACAACCGAAGCTAATCATAAAAAGTTCCGAGCCCCTGTTATCCTGACGTCGCCGAACATGGGATAACGTCATTCTAGGTGACAGGGCTATCATGAACCGGCGACTATTTCCTCTTCTTGGGCAAACTCCGACGACAGCGTTCGACTTCGTTACGACTGCATTCTAAGGTATTTGGAATTATTATTTGGAATCATGGGGATCTTGCGACATGGAATCTTGGCGTATCTTACCACCTCGATGAACAGCACCCCTGTTGGTTTCGATCAATTGATTCTTGCAACAACAGCTCACAGGTGCTGTGGCCCCGATCAGTGCTGCTTCCGATCAATATGACTTCCGATCATGGTACAGCAGCCTGCATCTGCATCAGCGAATTTTATTTTCCCTCGTCCGTCATCTCTCGTGCCCAACGGATATAGCCTCAACAATTGAGTTGTGCAACATATTATCCGAACCCAACGTGAGTACATCAATTTAAGAATCTCTCCTGACAGGAAACCGAATGATAGGCATAACGAAATGCCCACTGAACCATACACAATTTTTTTATTACATTGCTAAGTGTAAAGCTAGCTTACTTGACAAGCTTCCTATCTGACAAGACTTCCATGTCAACATTGTGGGTGTTTCAAGTTAGGCTTCGGCATATGATCTCGTCGAATGGAACCATCAACAACGTAGCAGTTAATTGCATTCGCGTCATTTTGACAACACATCTTGTCCAATTGGTTCATTTTCCTTTTGGGTCAACACTCGTCTCCGCTGCTCGTCGATGGCATCGGACCCATTCTCGTCGTACTTCCGATGCGGATGCATGACCTCGTACCAAACTATGCCAGGTGTACACTGCATGTTTATCACAGGGTTGTCCGTCCTACTCGTTGCCTTTTGGTAGCATCAATTCGGTTATACATAGAATGCCGCTCAACCTCTTCAATTGCAGAAGAGCCAACTTGTCTATGAACGTCGAGCCTCAAAAATATCACTGTCCTTCAATCGACCACATGCAGCTCGAGTGTACGAGTGGAAGATTGAGTATTCAAAAAGACCTATCGCCATCTACTCTACAAGCCGATGGGAAATTAGTTCTTGTTACTCGGTGCTTCGATGAGCTTGCTGTTTACAACTGCAGTTGAACAAACTTACAGGGATGGCTGCAGACTCAACCGGTTCTCATCACATCTGTTCGCTCGAACCAAACTCAGCATGGCCAAAACGCAATCGCAAACATCGCTCCACATGGCATAAATGAGCTCCTTCTAGGTCACTCTTTGCCCTGTAGCCGACGAACCATGTATGATCACCGCATATCACCATGTAGTGACCGACCAGAAATCTGGGCCCATCGTAACGTCCCGGCAAATGCATGGTTCCATGTGGCCCTGTACTGTGACTGGCCTCATATTCTACAATTATCAACCCGGACTTGACTTGCTCAAGCTTACGTTGACTGTAGTATAAATAGGCCACTACCGTCTCCGTAAGCCACGTCCTTGAGCTTTACCCAAGAGGATTCAATCTTACCTCAATTGAGTACTTGGTCTCTGGCAATATGGTTTCTTCTACTCTTCTGCTGGCCTCTCTCGGCCTGGCAGGCTTGTCCTTGGGGCAGTGCCCGTTCGCCGATCCTAGTAGATTGGCAGCTAGAGGCAAACAAAGCTCTCGCGAACATGTAGCGGAGTACGATGTAGATGATAGCGAAGGGTACATGAGCTCTGATGTCGGCGGTCCCTTTGAGGACCAGGAAAGCCTCAAGGTTGGTGAACGAGGGCCAACGTTGCTGGAGGATTTCATCTTTCGCCAGAAGATAACTCACTTCGATCACGAACGGGTAAGTCTCATTTCCTAGGTGATCGTGTCGTGATACTGACTCCCATCTGCAGGTCCCCGAGCGCGCCGTCCACGCCCGGGGTGCTGGGGCATATGGTACCTTTACAAGCTATGGGAACTACAGTAACATCACTGCGGCCTCGTTCCTCAGTTCTGAAGGCAAGTCGACGCCGACCTTCGTCCGCTTTTCGACGGTTGCCGGATCAAGAGGCAGCGCTGATACGGTTCGTGATGTGCATGGGTTTGCAACTCGTTTGTGAGTAACACAACTGGTCAGCTGGACAGCAAGGTGCTTACTATTGCGCAGCTACACAGATGAGGGGAACTTTGACATTGTCGGCAACAATATCCCCGTCTTTTTTGTCCAGGATGCCATTCACTTTCCTGACTTGATCCACGCCGTCAAGCCCTCTCCTGATAGTGAAATTCCTCAGGCTGCCACAGCCCACGATTCAGCTTGGGATTTCTTCAGCCAGCAAACTACAACCCTGCACACCCTGTTCTGGGCCATGGCTGGAAATGGAATCCCCCGAAGCTATCGACACATGGTATGACAAACAAACACCCAACCCAGTGATTTTTAGGATCGGGGCTGATCTCTTGATAGGACGGTTTCGGCGTGCACACTTTCCGCCTGGTGACTGACGACGGTGATACCAAGCTCGTCAAGTGGCACTGGAAGACGAAGCAAGGAAAGGCAAGCCTTGTTTGGGACGAGGCCCAACATATCGCTGGAAAGAACCCTGACTACCACCGTGATGACCTGTGGAATGCAATTGAGTCTGGGAATGGACCAGAGTGGGAGCTCTGCGCTCAGATCATTGAAGAAGATGAAGCTCTGTCATTCGGATTTGACGTCTTGGACCCGACCAAGATCATTCCAGAGGAGTATGCGCCCCTTCATCGACTAGGAGTCATGAAGTTGGACACCAACCCTGTCAATTATTTTGCCGAGACTGAACAGATCATGGTATGTGATATTGTCCTTGTGCCCCGTCCGTCGCTAACTGCCAACAGTTCCAACCTGGTCATATTGTGCGCGGCATTGATTTCACCGATGATCCTCTTCTGCAGGGACGAGTCTTCTCATACCTCGACACTCAGCTGAACCGTCATGGAGGACCCAACTTTGAGCAGCTTCCTATCAACCGTCCCATCTCTCCTATCCACAACAACAACCGGGATGGTGCCGCACAGAACTTTATCCACAAGAACACTGCACCTTGTAGGTTCTCCACGAATGCTTCGTAAGATGTCATCTAACCTGAGCCTTTACAGACACACCCAATACTCTCAACAAGGGATATCCCCGCCAAGCCAACCAGACGCATGGAAAAGGCTTCTTTACTGCTCCTAATCGAAAGGTTCAGGGGTCATTGATGCGAGCCAGATCATCGACCTTCGCCGACCATTGGAGCCAGCCTCGTTTGTTTTACAACTCATTGACTAAGGCTGAGCAACAATTTCTCATCAACGCTATCCGCTTCGAGACCAGTCAGCTCAAGTCGGAAGAAGTCAAGAAGAATGTGCTCAAACAGCTGAACAAGATCAGCCACGACATTGCAGTCCGGGTTGGTAAGACGCTCGGATTGGAAGCCCCTGAGGCTGACTCCAAGTATTATCATGACAACACCACAGCAGGCATCTCCATCTTTGGAGAGAAACTTCCCACCATTGCCACCTTGAAGGTGGGTGTTCTCGCCTCTGTCAACTCAGAAGAGTCCATCAAGCAAGCCAAGGCGCTTAAAGAAGCTCTGGCCGAGGACGGTGTTACGGTGACGATTGTCGGAGAAGTTCTAAACGATGATGTTGACGCAGTCTATGCTGCTACGGAGGCCATCAATTATGACGGTATAGTCGTCGCCACAGGTGCTGAGTCATTGTTTAGTGGGAAGAAATCAACACTTTATCCCCCTGGCCGACCCGCACAGATTGTTGTAGATGGCTACAACTGGGGCAAGCCTGTTGGATTTGTCGGTAAGGCCCAATCCGCTGCCAAGGCGGCTGGCGTGAGCAAGGGCGACGGTGTATATATTACTGGCGACGCTCAAAGCCTAGTGAAGCAGCTCAAGGATGGACTGGCCACGTTCCGATTTACGGATCGTTTTCCTCTTGATGAAGAGTAGATTTTGGTGGATAGTCAGATTGTGGAAATCTTAATATTATGGTGATGATTGAGACCTTTCAACGAAACTCGCAGCAGGTGGTTTATGTGCCTTAACGGCAGCACTTGAGGCATGGAACGCTCTAGAGTAGTTAAAAACTTGAATGCATCGAATTTCCTCTTGTCTTCGAATATTCAAATGATGCACAACATACTTACATCGCATCTTGTGTCCATCACGTGGAGGTCGCAGAATGGGCCTCACGGGTAGTTCCCCGGTTGGACCATGATGTTAGTGATGATGTTAGTGATGAGGGTGGGCCGAAGAGAAAATGCCTCATCAATAGGGTTAAGTAAAGAAATATATTGTTGTATAAGTTGTTTGAGGGTGAGGTGCAAAAGGGGGGGGGGGTGCTATG
>JABFFC010000146.1:0-34317 GCA_013623535.1 Fusarium penzigii | reverse complement strand
CGATTGTACTAGATGTTAGGGCGGGTCTGACGCCGAGGCTGTGACTCTCTACAACCCAAAGACAAACTCATTCTCGCGCGGGCCAGACATGAAGATGCCCCGAGGCTACCAAACCTCAACTATCCTGTCCAACGGCAACGTGTTTACCATCGGTGGCGCTTACTCTGGTCCTCGTCAAGGAAAGAATGGCGAGATCTATGATCCTAAGGCTAACAAGTGGACTATGCTTCCTGGAGCCGACGTCAAACCCATGCTTACAACGGATCGCGAAGGCATTTGGCGCGAGGACAACCACGCCTGGCTATTCGGATGGAAGGACGGTAGCGTCTTCCAAGCTGGCCCAAGCAAGGAACAGCACTGGTACGGCACGAAGCAAAAGGGATCGGTGGTGAAGTCGGGCAAGAGAGATGATGATGACGCCATGTGTGGTATCTTCGTCATGTACGATGCTGTTGCTGGCAAGATCCTATCCGCTGGAGGAAGCCCCGACTACACTGGAAGCGATGCCAACAACCGTGCTCACATCACCACTATTGGAGAGCCATACAAGCCGGCATCCGTCAAGCGCGTGGCCAACATGGCCTTCCCCCGCGGTTTCGGCAACGCTGTTGTACTGCCCGACGGCACAGTGCTTGTGACTGGAGGTCAGCGCAAGGCGACCGTTTTCACCAACACTGACGGTATTCTGGTCCCCGAGCTATACAATCCCGCCACCAACAAGTGGACGCAGCTTGCTCCCCATGCTGTGCCTCGCAACTACCACTCTGTCTCGATTTTACTGCCTGATGCCACTGTCTTCATTGGCGGTGGTGGACTCTGCTACGTCGCTACCATCGGTGGCTCCTCTGCCAAATGCGATAAGACGGTCGACCATGCCGACGGAGAGATCTTCCAGCCACCTTACCTATTCAACAAGGATGGATCTCTTGCTCGTCGCCCAATCATCCAGAACCTTGCCCAGAAGCCTGTCAAGGCCGGCAGCACAATCAAATTCAACGTCACAAACACCTCTGGCAAGGTTAAGATGTCACTCGTCCGCATGGGCAGTGCCACTCACTCCGTCAACAGTGACCAGAGGCGCGTTCCCCTCACCAACTTCCAAGTCAAGGGTAGCCAATACACGGTCAAGCTGCCTAAGGATAATGGTGTTCTGTTGCCTGGATTTTATTATCTCTTTGTCATGTCGCCGCAGGGCGTTCCAAGCATGTCCAAGACAGTTCAGATCACACTATAATCTTGCTCCGCTTGCATGTATCTTATCTATCCATACATAACCATAGACGTAGTTGAGCTTCAGCTACATTCATAACGATTACAATAATAATAATAAATTAATTCAACCAAGAATAGTCACTCACAGTTAGCTTGATGTTCATATATGTATAGATATATATATATATATATATATATATATAACCTTTAGAAACCGGTGTATCTACATTACGCATTACCTCCCAACTTCCAAAGATCGACACCAACGCTCCCAAGAGCTTATGTGCAACAGCCAGAACTTATCATCCATATCCCATGCGACTTGCCGTGCCTGTCCTATACGAGTCACCCAGTAGTGCCGAGCTATCTTGACGAAGGTCTCCAGGAGCAGGCTTACTACGATAATACACAGGCTAACTGAGAATATCAGCACCAACTTAATAAAACTGAAGTTTTGAAAGCGTCCAGTAATGGCGATCTTTTGAGAGCGGCAAAGAGCGCTCACGGCAGCATGTTCCGGTCCAGGCTTTATCTCAGCTAGTGGCTTGTAAACCAGATAGCGGCCGTACAATCCTGGGCTGCTCTGGTCAATCCTGCCTACAAATCGAGTAATGTGAGCTTGCATCTGCGCAAGTCCAGTTTCAAACCAGAGGGTGGCCTCTTTCTGCCACTGGTCAGGGGGGAGAGGCATCGAGAAAGTCTCGCCCAATGTTTCGTCTCTTGCAAGAAGGCCTACAGTTAATTAGCATATCTATTCGATTGGGGATTTGCGCTGTACACACTTGCTGCTCCAAGTGTCTCTGGGCCCAGCGAAGCCATGCTTGTCAGGCCCAGAATCGCTGATATCCGATGTAATGTCATTGACTGCCGCATGTTGAGGTCCAAAGTCTCAATTTGTCGGATCGCAGCGACAGCATCAGAGAGTTCCGTACATCTTCCGTTCCCGTTGCAAAGCTGCATCTGCTCGTGGCAAGCAATGGTGTTGAAAGGGTTGTTGCCGAGATATTCAACAACTCCGCCATTGTATGTCAGGGTGTTCGAACCGTCAGCTATGAACAAGGGGTCATGGACTGGGCCATTGTACATGACCGAGTTTTGGCTAATAATACAGAGTGATAAATCTCTCTTCGGGAAGTCAAAAGGCCATGCCCAACCCTTAGATTTAACGGCACCGGGGACGAAGCGACCACTAAGAGATCAGCCCTCCATTCTCCAGTTGGATGTGAGGATTGTGGACGATTTAACTTACGTTGCAGAATAGCCGCTCGAGAGCGACTGGTTCCTAACAAAGGCTTGAGGAAAGGAATCAGTCGTGTTAAACAATTTCTGGAAATCAACAACAACGAAACCATTCCCCTGTTCACTGGTAACAAGATCAGTTGTGTTCACAGGTGAGCAGGTCACCTTTTTCCTGACGCTGATACGATCGTTAGTGGCTGCGTTTAGTCCAAAGTGAGTGTGTGAATTGAGCATGCCAGAGTCCCAGGTTACAGCAAGATTCGAAGACGTCTTGTCGCCCGAGAGGCACCTGTTCGTTCCTCTAAACGGGCATGGTTCCTTTCCGATAGTGTATGGAAGCTTCTTGACTGGGAATCTCGACGAAGCCACTGATAGCTTGTCAGTTTCCGAATAAAACTCCCTGGCATAGGACCTTGCATTGAGGGTATCGTCTTTGATGATATTGAGGTGCTGAGGACGAGGTAATGCCGTGTTCGAATCAAGCTTATTTAAAACAGTCCAGTTGATACTCCATCTACCGCATTCTTCGGGTCTTGCAAGGACTTTGATGTCTCGTTCACTCTGAGTCGCCACACCAGAGGTCAAGATGCTGGCAAGGGGGGTAACCACTGCTAACAGTATAGCCACGCAGACAATGGGGACCAGTCGCTTCGCTAGAGGAAATTGTTTCCCACGCCAGCCACGAGATAAAAAGAGAGCGTCTCTAAGGGCAGAAAATGGGGTGATGTCGTTTCGCAGCAGCGTCTGAATCTGGAGGTGGGCAGGATCGTATTGCTCCTTGAGGTTGGTTCGTGCTTGATGTAACACGTATGTCGTGATGTACCATAAGTCTGATCCAGCCAGGGAAACAAGGAGAGTCATTACTGAGATGATGTACGCACCGTATTGCGTGCGTACCGTTAATGTCCACTGATTGAGGCCAGTCTCCGAGTAGTCGCGCCAGAGGCCCTCATAAGGGATGAGGCTGACCATAATGACTTGATATAGATGATAGGGAGGAGTGTCGCTCTACAGTAATTTGCATGCATGGATCAGGATCTTGGACAAACGATTAAACTGAGAGATAAGTGCAATCTTGAGTCACATGGCACAAACGAGAGAAAATGAAGGTTAATTAAATAGACTATTGAGTGAACGAGGGGGAAGTGTCTTGACTAGTTGATTGTCTTTGCAAAGCACAGCCCACAAGCCACGTCTCGATGGCTTGAAGAGTCTAACCGGCAGGTCTCGAATCATGGCTGATGGGTGACCCTGTGGCTGGTCATAGAACTAGTATCTCCATCAAGAAAAAGTGTTGGCAACAAAACACTAGTTGTCCGTTAGATACTTGACGGAGCACCAGCCACTGACCAGCGATTACTGTCGAACCAGAGCTATAAGAACCAAAATATCTCGTATGTCCACTAGCTAAGTGGCGCCCCATTTTTGGCGTAATGGTTGGTTTAACAATTACTGTAATGGTGACTGAGAAGTTACCAACCCATTGTTGTACTTAGCTTTCCGTACGTTCATCTCGTCGCTTCAAGTATCTGTCGCAAGTGTCACCAAGAGCAGGCAGTACAAGACCTGGGTGCCGTCAGCTACATAATAGGGAAGTGGCTATTCTACATATCCAGTAATCCTACCGTTGTCCGGACCGGATACACTCGAGAACCCAGTCTTGCCCGGAAAGGCATTTGCTCTTTACTCTATTTAACACCTAGCGACCATATGGGCTTCCTTGTCTAGCTCCTAAAAAACACAGGCTTCTTGGAGCCTTGCATTCTAAGTTATCTGACAGTCCTTCTTTTGTTAATACGATCATTAGCTCTGTTTGATTTGATCAGTATCAGACAACATCCCCTGGTGCAATGGTTGAATCACGTCCAGCTGGTACTCTAAATGCAGACGACTTTTTCTTAGGGCTAGACTCTACCTGTAAGCCACGAGCATTCTCATCATCTTAATCAGCCTTGGCTCGCCTAAAGTTCAGCCCTATCCCAAGTTGGCGATTCAGCTTCCTATTTTCGGTGTGGATTGATCCTAAATGACATTCTGGGTGCCGCAAATACTGAGAGCTATTAGTTGGTCGGATACTTTGAATAGAACGATCCATTGCTTTATTTAGAGAAGGCTGTGCTGATGTGGTGCCTATGTTATCTTAAAGGATGCTACTACTTAAGGTTAAAATGTCATCCCGCAATCCGCTACCCTGAGAATCCGTGAGACTGAGTCCATTCATACGTTCTAGTAGCAGGGTAGCGCAGACACTGTTTAACGATGCTGCGAAGAACACCCCTTAATGTACCTGCGTAACGGTAGACATGCTATTTTCTATTCATCGTTTCCAGTGGCTTCCAATCTCTCTAATGTCTGCAATGAGAGCAGGGGGGTTATCAACGCCAGGGAAGTGACCGCCAAAATCATGGTCTGTGGATAAACTACTGTCAGCGGCTCGCTCATCCAAGATATGGCTCATCAACTAACCTTTCCAATAGACCAAGTTTCCAACCTTCTCTACAAGAGCTCGAGGGAAGAATGCGTTGTTATACTTGAAGTTGCTGTATAACATGGGTGCATCTGTGGGTGCTTTGGAGTATTCCGTTCTGAACCCGCTGGGGTTGGAAAAGTAGATGAAAACGGATGGGAGGAATGATTCGGTGAGAAAATAGAGGGAAATAGAACGAAGTATCTCTTTGCGTGTGAGCACGGATGGTTGAGTGCCTGCTCGTGGGTCAGACCCTATGGAGAGTTGGTTAGTATACTGATTCGTCCTGGGCAATCAAGTTGTAGACTCACAATCGATTACTTGTTGTCCGATCCATGCTAACTGGCCAATTGGGTTATCCTGCAACGCAAGTCCAATTGTGGTTGGCTGGACAAACGAAACTCAGTATTTGTATGAATTATGTCCATTATTATGCACATTACCTTTGTGACTTGGGCGAAGAAATACGCATTCCCTGTTGTATTCCATTTCTGGTATCTTTCAGCCTGAAACTGTTCCTCTGCAGTGAGGGTAATGCCATCAGATGTGAGCTGATCCGGCAGCTTGGGCATGAACGGAATCATGGAAAAGTGTGCAGCACGGGTGGAAGTTGCATAGTTCTCATACAAGCAGTAACCTATGCCACTTCCCCAATCTGAACCATAGATAGCAAAAGTTTTATATCCTAAGATTTCGGTCATGAGTGTGTGAAATATACGGGCAGTGTCTGCGATAGTCCAATCATGTGGGGGCGTCTGAGAGAAAACAAACCCCGGCAAGGAAGGGACGATGATGTCGAAAGAAACATCTTTGCCAAGAGATGTTTGGGCTTTCTGGGTCAAGGGCCTGATCAGTGGTAGGACCTCCAAGAAGGAGCCAGGCCAGCCATGCAAGAGCAGAAGTGGGATCGCGTCGGAGGCCCCGGAACGTTCGTGGATGAAGTGGATCTTGAGATCCTCAACAGTTGTGGTGAAGTGATTGTAGCTTGTTTTTCCAACATGAGTAAAGAAAGACCTTTGGTGGCATGTGCGACAGGAGCATGCTCTAGACTCACCTGTTCATTTCGTCTTCCTCGGCTTTCCAATCAAAGTCTTCAGTCCATTCTTTTTGAAGTTGTTTCAGAACGTTCAAGTCCATCCCAGCCGTAGATCCAAGCCCAGCATAGATGGGACTGTCGGGTAACTTGGTATTCTTTACAAGCTTGAGCATTCTGGGAACATTCTCGGATAAGTTGATCTTGAAAGGCTCAACGACGCCCGAGTCCTTGTTAGTGTCCGTCATATTTGTTGCTGGGTTGATGAGTGAACGATCGATGAGTGAAGGTTGATGACGAGACTCTTCGGAATCTGCTGATTTCCTTGAGCTTATAAGGTCGGACTTAAAGTCTCGGGTCGGAGGTTCAAGAGTCAACACAAGTCTAGAGGACAGACCTACGTAATACGGGGAAGAATGGTTGAGAATAGTGTTCTTTGCAATTCAGTCAGTCCCACTATTCAATCGCTCCTTTGCATTGACAAACACACAATACTGTGGCACGGTTGTCACGACTGGGTATACAGGGAACATTTTATTGGGGCCAACAATTATGAAACGTCAGCGCCAACATATCTTTCAATCAAGAGGCAGGAACATTCGGGAGAATGGATTGTCCCTAGTTGGCCTACGATTACCAATACATGTTTAGTGAACAGCTCATCTTGTGGTGTTGTATGTTGACATATCCAGAATTGTCTCGGGATCGGCCAAACTCAACTGACCGCGCATGGCAGCTATCAACGATAGTTTGTAAACACGAAAGATAATCAATTAACTTCCCTCTACTGTGTACTCTGCCGTCTGGCTATTATGCCGTTGGGGAAGGGTTTAACTAATCCAGGTAGTCAAATCCACTCCTCGAGAATAGACGTCTTCTTGTTCTATTAGTTTTAGCCGGCCTTTGATTTAGGAGCCATTGAAAATCATGAAAGAAATAATCGTACCGGGGTTATCAATAAAGCACCCGGAGCAACAACCAACAACTTTGGGGATCAGGTCATGTTGGTTGAACCCAACATTTTTCTGACTTATTACTCCTGCAGATGACCCAAGCAACAAACCCGGACGAGGTAGTAGGACGATCCCAAAAGTCGCACGTAGAATAAGCTTCAGTTTTTCATATCGTTGATTACTTGCTCACTTTCCAGCTTTCTTGTCACCTCTGTATTTCCTTTGAAAAGCTAGGTTGGAGAGATCTCCGTTTCTTTTATTTCTGAATCAAATACTAATTGACCTTTCAATTACCGGCGCGAGCGTGGAGGATAAAACAAGAAGGACGAAAAAGATCGCTTCAATCCTAGGACACCTGGTACATGTGAGCCTTGGTGCACGCATTGTTCTGGGGTACAAGCTTAGGGCCATTCTGGAAGACCACAAGTCCATCTCATCGCCACAGAGAGTATCATGGAAACGGTCGGCTTATGTCAATGATGGCTACTACGTTGCTTTTGGTCTGCAACACTTCACTACCATATTTCTAGAATATGACCTTTGTGCAAAGCGCGGCTACATGTGGTCAACAATTCCAACTTACGGCTTCTCTTGAATAAATTGGGCCAGTTGAGTTGCGACAAAGTTGTGAGAGTATTACCCTACAACGTTATACATTCATTCGCCCGTACATGAAAACAATCCTCTTCTGGCCCTACCAAGTGGTAGGCATCAGAATTTATTCAATTCCGATTCTCGTAGACTATGGACACATAAAAAAAGGCGTGGATCAACAGGCTGAGGTCTCTTTTCTTTCTTCAACTTCTCGTTTGGTTGCTGCCTTGCATTAAATCTGAAAGATCTTGTCAAGTGGCTTGCGGACCCAGCAACGTCAAGACTGACTTGACCTATTTGGTCACCCATGAGTCCAGACTGGCCAATGAATGCGCCTGCTTCGTCCCCTGAATCTTCTGCCTGTTCAGCTCTCGGGCATTGAAATGACACTCGCCTGTTGCTCTCTCCACAAGAAACTGCAGCCCCTTGAACGCGATATAGCAACGAGCAATCAACGATTTGTCCATGATTCAAACTCAATAGGTGACCAGGCAGCAGCAAAGGATCATCGACCATAAAGCTTTCACCGCTATCCTCATATTCAACCATATCACTGGGATATCTTCAACTCCTTCATTCTCATCAGCGATAACAATGCACACCATCAATCTATTTGCCCGATGGCGACCACTTACTCAATCGGAAGTCGAGAAAGGCGAATTCAGCCGCACGACGCAATCTGCACTCAATTCCATGTCCTCCATTTCCATCAAGAGCCAAGAAACTGCTCGTCCATGGACAAGTCCGGCAACCTTCAAAGTCGTCTTGGACTCGACAGACAACAATCGCACAGCGTACGAAACTATCACAGCATCCAGCATCCCCAAGCTCCTGCGTGGCGAGAATTGTAGTTTCTTCGCGTATGGTCATTCCGGCAGTGGTAAAACACACACAATAATCGGTTATGAATTTCAAGACAGTCAAGAGCTGGGTGTATGTATGGCTGCAACTAAGCAGCTCTTTGACGCCCTGCATGACTTAAATACCGATCGCCAGGACAAGCTGGGTATCGGGTTCAGCTTGTACGAACTACGGAAAAAGTTAGCCTTTGATCTACTCAATAATCGCACTCAATGCCATATAAGAGAAGGTGCTGATGGAAAGGTTCATGTTCGTGGCGAGACCGAGAAACTAGACGATGGCAAGGTCAGAGTTCGCCCAATTGTCCAGCGACAATGTTGGGATTTTGAGTCTTTGCAAAAAGAACTCATACACGCTCTGGGACAACGTACAACTGGGTCGTCAACCATCCACGACCAAAGTTCGAGAACTCACGCCATACTTGAGCTCGAGATTATCAACCAGCCACTGGTTGACGCGCGAAATGCCCTTTACGACCGGCAATCGGAGCTTGTGCCTGTAGGAAAACTAGCTACGGACATCAGAATGGAAGAAGACATGAAAAGCGTCATAAGCACCCCGAATGGCTGGGCGCCAAACCCAGACTATCAGAAGGACCAGGGTCGAATTGACGAAGCAGAAGCCAGACAGAATGCTTTTGAAGCTCGTGTCACTGCTGCAGAAGAAGAAATTGACAATCTCCTTAAATCACCCACCACCCCTTATCTGGGTGCCAAGATGGTGTTTGTCGACCTCGCCGGTGCCGAATATCACGGAGAGAATGGAACTCAGCCCAAGGTGTCCAATCAGACTCCTCAGGAGCGTCAAGAAGGCCGACAAATCAACACTGACTTGCTGGCACTCAAGGAGGTCATGAGAGCATGGGCTCAAAACAAGGACAGGATTCCATTCCGATCTTCCACGTTAACCATGGTACTGAGGGAACATTTCATGGGTACAAAGGAGGGAAACTCTACCATCATCGTTACGGTGTCGCCAGCTGTGAGCCAGTATGCTGCGACACTCAACTCCCTAAAATATGCCAGTCTTGTTGGAGCTGGCCGTACCTGATGATGAGAGGGGACCAGCAGTGATCTTAGAATAAACTCAAGTATAGAATGTAGAGCTTCAAGTATCAGCTTGTTGTGTTATCTATTTCTTTGTAACGCAAATCCAAACAACGGCCGTGTCTTCTTTGAAGTTCTGTTCTTACTCTCTGTGTGAGTATTGCCTGATCCTGGAACGGCAGTTCTCTTAAAGTTGGCGACAGCACTAGACCGTCAACACCAGCGGCAATTGACCATCCCCTTGTAACTGGCAGGTAATGGCAGGTCCAAGCTTGCACAATGATGACTTTGTGAGATCATTTGAGACTGCATTGAAGGACTGCTTTAAGTCATTTCTTGGTGCTACAGCATGGAGGTATACCAGAAGTCTTGAGTGGTCAAAATGAAGGGTCATTGCTGCTGCGGCTAATGTACTTGGATTCAGATGTACGTAAGGAACCAAGTAATGATCCCACTATCGTAATCCACTTGAGATACGACGCACACCCTAACGAACGATGGAATTTAGAGTAAATGGTATAAACTGGTCACTGCATTTTGTTTACAGCAATTCATTGTCTCTAAACAGACCTGATTCGATAAGTGGCCGAACTCACCAGTGGCGGATATGGTTGACCATCGGCTAGATAACCCAGGTAGTTTGCTTTAGTCAACGGCAAGCGGGTAGCCCCTTTACATGAAGCCAAATGTTTGTTTATCTGTTGATTATCTTGACAATAGCGAGCGAACGCCACATGAGTTATCTTTAAGGATCTGGCTTGTAAGTAATTGCTGTCCCAGTAAGGGGCAGTCTCTTCCCCGGTACCCCCAGACACCCAACATTCGTCTGTTACGAACAGCCTCTGAAAGGACTCTATTCACGAATCTCTACGTTTTGATGGGCCACCCAATTTACTCTGATAGTTGACGCCAGATCTGTCATTCAAAATCGATAGCAACAGCTCTGTAAAACAAAGGTTTGCACATGTATTGGTCTATTCCATTCGCCATGTCCTGTTCAGACCAAGCGAATGGATTCATGGTTATGTACCCTAACTACAGTTTTCATCTCAGCTAGATGCAAAGTGATGTATGAGTATACAAGAACTCACGCCAATATTAAATCGGGAAGCGGTCTCAGTCTCGGCTACTCGGCAATGCTGTTAGCCGGCACCATTCTTGTCTGTCCCAAGTCCTGTTTAGCGGCCCGAGCACCAACCCCAGGCTTGCAATGCCTATTTAAGTACTAGTATGAAGTACTCCAAGTCGACAAGTTCAGATGAGATTATCTGTCTGTCAATTGACTAGTGAAAGCTTGTTTACTGACCCCCTATTGGAAGACTGCTTGCGTCTGGTGTTATGCCTGTAATCAAGTTCAAAGACAACACCAGGTAAAAAGATAGTTGCTTTGGAGATGATCATGTTCCGCACAGGTCTTTTCGGGTGGTGACCAACAATTTTCAGCTCGAAGACTTGAGACCGATGTTTGGCTGATTATAAGTCTGGCGTCGGCAGATAACCCAGTACCTCACGTGCGAACTTCCTTTATCTTTACTATCTGACTCAGTTCAGACCTAGCTCGTCTCTTTATCTAACCCCTTGGAAGATAAGCCCCGTATCTCAACCTGTTGATGCATAAACGTGGTCTTGGTACCCGCCCGCTAGCGGCGGATATCACTTGAAATCCCAGCAGCTTGGTTGGTCTAGATTGCTTGTCAAAGTCGGGGTAGATAACGTTGTTGTGTTTTCGGACCCGGCAACTCGGCAACAATAAAAGGGAGCGCTGCTGCTCCCGATGTCGGTGTCAGGACCTCCCGTCACAACTTGGTCTTTCACCTTCAGAGTGAACTTACACAAGAAGACATGGCAGCCCAACCCCAATTCAACGACGACAAGGTCACTCCATACAATACTGGTGCTCAAGATGACGATGGCGCGTCCGGAAAAGGCGAGACCCTCGAATGCCATGAGGTGTTCCGCCAGACGGAAGAGGGCGTCCAGTTCAGGACCGTGAGCTGGCAGCGAGCCACCATCATCTTTCTCAAGATTCAATTCGCCATGAGCATTCTCAGTGTCCCGGGAGCATTTGCTACCCTCAGTGCTGTCGGAGGTGGCCTTTCGCTTGTTGGGTGGCATACTCTAAATACATGTGCGTACCAATACTTACTGAAAACGGCTGACACACACTGACTGCCAAATTAATAGATACTGCTGTTATTCTTGGCGAGTTTCGCAACCGACATCCTGAATGCCATAGTACGTATCCCGCTCTCATGGTTCAGATTTTTGGAATCGCTGCTAACAAGTTCTTCGCAGCACTGGCCGACATGTGTGGTCGTCTCTGGGGCCGTATCGGTAGAGAACTCGTCGGTCTACAAATTCTCATCGCTCAGGTTCTCATATCTGCTGCTGGCATCGTCTCCATCTCGACAGCTTTCAACGCTGTGTCAAACCATGGCGCTTGTACAGTCATATTCACTTTTGTCGGCGCAGTGTCCATCACGGCATTCTCATCCATCCGAACTTTCAGCCGTCTCGGTTGGCTGACTTGGATCGGCTTCTTCACTTTCTTTGTCGCAGTCTTCATCTTTGTCGTTGCCGTCACCCAACAGGAACGTCCAGCCATGGCTCCCCAGACGGGCGATTACGATCTTGGTTGGGCGGCCATTGTGCATCCTACGTTTGTAGCTGGCATCACCGCTTCTGCCAACATTTTCATCAGCAACAGCGGCTCTTCCATGTATCTCCCTGTACTCTCCGAGATGAGACGCCCTGAGCACTATAGAAAGGCTGTGCTGGTGACTGGTGTTCTGGTTCTCGCCATGTACCTGTCCTTCTCACTGGTCATCTACAGGTGGTGCGGTGTCTGGTTGGCTACTCCTGCTTTTGGCAGTGCCGGCCCTCTCTTCAAGAAGATCTCTTACGGCATCGCTCTTCCGGGTCTCGTCATAGGCGTTGGTATCTACCAGCACGTCGCGGCCAAATACATCTTTGTCAGGATCCTTAGGGACTCTCGCCATCTCCAGGAAAACACTGTGACTCATTGGAGTACGTGGATTGGTAGTAATCTGGTCCTTGGAGTTCTCGCCTTCATTGTCGCTGAAGCAGTTCCCATACTCAACTACTTACTTGGTCTTGCCGGAGCTCTTTGCTTTGCGCCGTTCAGTCTGGTGTTTCCAGCTCTCCTCTGGATGCAAGATTTTGCAAGTTATCGACAGGGTACCGCTGCCAACCGGGCCGCCTACTGGTCACATGCATGCATTGCTCTTGTTGGGTTATTTATGGTAATTGCTGGAACGTAAGTTGCCCCCAGCCATGTGTTTTATTTGTTACTGATACTCTGTTTCAGTTATAGCGTAGCAGTTTCCATCCAGCAGGCTTACCAGTCTGGGCTCATCGCGAAGGTGTTTAACTGCGCAGATAACTCGGGAACCATTTCTTGACGCGTTTCACCAGGCTGTGGATTGAGTTATACTGTGTTTCGATCTTGCTTGAGGTGGAGATCTATAATTCTTGTCGAAATTATGTCTGCATCTGCATAGTTTCATGCGTGTTATTGTTTTAAATCTGCTGCTGTAGTTTGATGGTTCTGAGGCAACATGTAATTCTATTAATTGCTGGCCTTCCATCCTAGTGTTCAATTCTCATCATATGGCAGACCTGGCGAGAGGATGTGCTCAGTCCAGACCACCAGTCGTGGCGAACGTTCCAAAGTTATGGGATAAATTTATGCTAGCACGGATTCCTTATAACTATTGGCCGTGTACAGTCATACTACTTTACGCAAAGCTCTGAAACTAACATGATATGCTCCCAAAAACTAAGTTGTCTTCAAAAGCTCGAGCGGCTTGACATTTAACAACTGTTCATATGCGCAAGTAAAGCTGAGATTGGTATATCCAGCGCACCATTCCTGATAACATTAACGCCCAAAAGCCCAAAAGAAGGTAGCTCGTTGCCGGTTGCCAGGCATACTTTCAGGGTATACGAACAGAACCCATAGATTGCCATCATCTACTTCCCTGATAATTGCAATAGTCACGACTTGCATCCGGGAACACAGAATGAGGAGTGACTTGAACAAAGGTATTGTCAACTATGGTGTATTTTCGATGAATTTCTGGGTTGATTCTGTGTAAGTTGAATCGCGCATGGAGGCTTGGGAAGCCCAATATTGAGCACAGCTGTTTATCTCAGCAGAATATAGGGTTAAATACTTTCAGAGATTTGACAGCAGACCCAGTTTGATTTTTAAATACAATTAGTGGAAACCTGTGGTATTCCTGAACTATCGTATCCCTTGAGTTGTGACGGTGTCCCCAAGGGCTCAATCGTCCTTCTCAACCTGTCGTCCTCTAGTGCCCTCCACGTTAGCCTCCAAAATCTTCTGCGCGTCAGCCTTTGTAGGTCCGTCGTCCAGAATACTCTTGATACCAGTAATGTTAGAATGCACTTGTCCATCGAAGAGAGCCGAAATCTCTTCCAAAGATAAGCCTCGGGTTTCGACCCAGTATTTCCACTATGGCAATGTCAGGATGGTGTTTTCCGGGATAACAAATATACCGTGAGAGAATGATACTTACAATGATCAAGGCTTCGAAGATATTCCAGGCACCATTCATGATGTAAACAATCCAGCCAATCTGAGAGTGACGAGTTAGTATTGGCGGACGAACATGTGGTTTTCCAGCAGAAGGGTACTTACGTTGCTGATGGCAATGGGGAAAGCGAAAATGGGAATCAGAATGATCATGTTTTGCCACGTAATACTCCATGACATACCGATGCTGCGGATCTGGTAACTCAACAGCTCGGGCGGGTACATCTGCAAGATTGGAGTCCATCCGAAACTGTATACACCCTGGGCCAGAAACATCATACCGACATTGGCGTAGATGGCGCTCTTGTTGGTCGAGTTACCGAATTCTTTGGTCAGCGCACCGATGATGAAGAGAAAGACCGTGCAGAGTATGGTTGAAATGAGAGCGAGCATCTTTCGGCCGATTCTATCTGCCATGTAGGTGCCGTAAAGACAGACCATAAGACAGAAAGCGTTGAGGATGACATTGACTTGCAGCTGGGTTGTGGAGTCGGTAATGCCGGCATTGGTCAGAGCGGTGCCAAGATAATAGGAGAAAATGTTGCTGCCAGTCATCATGCTAAAGATGGCCACGGTAAGGACAATGAAAAGTCTCTTTCGATAACCCTTGTTTCGCCAGAGCTCGATTGGTTTGGGAGTCTCCATCTCCCTCTCATAGTCCAACGTTTCGCAAATCTGGATGTACTGGATCTGTGCTTCAGGGTGGGAAGTGTCACCATCAGAGTTTATCTGAGCAAGAGAGACGAGTGCTTCGTCCTTGCGGCCTTGGAAAGCGAGCCATCGAGGGGACTCGGGGGCAAACGGGAGTGCGAGGATTGATATGACGGTAAAGACAATCTGAAGGAGAGCTGGCAATCTCCAAGCCCAGGTTGACTGGAAGAAAGACGTGCCATACGTGACTCCCGAGGAGAGTAGACCGCCGACGTAGTAGACATCATTGATGATGCCCAGTCCCAGACCACGATACTTGATCGGAAGCACTTCCGAGATATAGACTGGGACAGCCATGTAGGTACCGCCAATGCCGAAACCAAGGACAGCTCTGGCAACGAGGAACATGGCAATGCCTTGGGCCGCAGCAGTGAGGATGCTGGGAAGAGTGTCAGTTTCAATCTTGACATCTCTTTTCTGTCCCGTAAACAAACTCACCCTCCAGCAATAGCAATCAGAGCCGCGTAGAACAAAGCAGGCTTTCTTCCGATAAGGTCAGGAACCCGGGCATACAGTGCACTACCGATGGCAGCACCGACCCAGATGATACCGGAGTTTAAGGCAGTTGTAGTAGGTGTAAGCTCAAAGTATTCCGTATATTGCGGGAGAATGTTTAAGCCGTTCATCATACTCGCGTCGTACCCGAGAACCTTTCAAAATATTGGAGTTAGTTGGTGATATTGCTTTGGAGTTGTGGTTATAGCTGAAGGCCGTAGAGAACTCACAGATCCGGTGCTGAAGGCTGTGCAGAGCAGCAGAACCCTGACTGACCACGATTTCTGCGGGACCCATGAGGGAAATTTCGAGAGTGTTTCTCGAAGAGTCATGATTATGAATGTCTATAGACGATGTAGTCTTTTTAGAAACGGGCTAAGAAAGCACGGCAATAGACAGAAAAAGACGCATGAGGGAGATCTACATGACTCGGTTGGGATACTTATAGCTTCAGGCTTTATTCGTTACTGGTTCCAAGCGAGCAGGTTGAGCTTAAAGACTTTGCTCTTCATGCCTTGTTGGCGATAGCGGTATTTTTTTATCTTTATCTTCCAGATAAAAGGCACGAACACGTCCTTGTCTCTGGTTCTCATGTCCTTGGCCAATCCTAGGCTAACGTAGATAGGGAATTGACCCGTGACGCACTGCATCAGTAGTCACCCTGAATGTGTATTAAGTCGTATTTTCGAGGCTAAAAGTACAAAGACGACTGTAAATGTGGGAAGGCCGGAGCGATACACCGTGGGGCATGCATGAGATTTGTCCAGTATCTTCCTATGTGCTTGGAGGGATCGAATCCTTGCCGTTGTGTTACGCTACTGGTGGGGACTAACGCCTGTAACAATTCAATAATTCCATCTTGAGTAGTAAACACTACCACAGGATCCGATCACAGTCCCCCCGCCCCCCCCCGCGTGGGTTGCAAAGGTGCAAAGGGGCCCCGGGTTTTATCTCGCGAGTCATCGTCATCATGGTCCGTGTTGGTGTTTAGTCGACATACTACATACAACAAGCAAAGTGGATGATAGCTAAGGAGTGTCGTTGAGTTCCACCTCTATAGATAAGCTTGACATGGCAGTCTTGGTCATGAGTTTTGGAAGAACGAGTACTAGGAAGTTCCAAGTTCAATGAATGACGATGTCGTTCTCTGGATGGGATATCTCTTGAGAGGATGACAAACTGTTTGTCCGAGTATCAACACCGTCACTCGCTACATCCAAAGCAGTAATAATATACGCATGACCGCCTACCCATGGGCATGGTTCACAACCTAGGATGCCCCACAGCCATGTTGAATTATGTCCATTCATTCCAAATAGCTAGAATGCTTGGGGGCTCATCGCATCGGGTAATTGTCACGGTCCCTTATCATGCATGATACAGGCCCAGGGTCTCGACTAGGTGAACAGCAGAAACAGAGCTGACAGGCTGATCGGTTGAATAGCGGCACATGTCCGCTTGAAATGGATACCAGTCCAATGGCGCTTGACCAGTTGAAACTCTTTGTTGATATCTGGGCTACCGCGAAGGATTAGATAATGGCGTGACATGACTACTGCAAACCTTCAAGCTCTGGCAGAACTTATCCATACGAGCTAGCGTAGGGATCTTTAGCTTCAGTCTATGTCCGTTCGAGTTAACAGAGTGGGCCAATTATGCATATCAACATCAGTTTGAATTACCCGAAAGTACTGAACCTGGTAAAACAACCCATCCAACGACTTTCACCTCAGCCATTTCCAGAAAGACACTGACGATGTTGTACACACGATTTTCATAAATTCGGCAACTCGAGCTCCTTTGCCTCACGTGCGGGATTTCTAGGTTTCTATCTAATTGGGGTTGTCTCTCAGGTCCCAATCCTCAGCACTTTGTTCAGGCAATATTAAATAATTCTTTATCCCGTATGCAACAGATTCTTTCTGCCGTCAGGAGGAGCAAACAAGCGTATCAGGATGGATTTCGACAACGCAATCCAGCAGCTCATACGGAGTCTCACTTTGGAGGAGAAGGCGTATCTGGTTGCCGGAGCGGATGGCTGGCAGAGCAAAGAAGTCAGCCGTCTCGGTATTGGTTCATTCAAGGTGTGTCTCTTGATATCTTACATGATGTCTTGACTGGATGGTTCATGGTCTATATATTCCTATCTACTCCTCCATCACTGGTAGTAACTGTAAAATCTAACTGGTTCTCTAGACAACGGATGGTCCATCTGGCGCTCGAGGAAATCGTACTGTCGATGGCCCCAAGGCGGCCTTCTTGCCTGGTCCAATCTGCCAAGCCGCAACCTGGTCAAAATCTCAAGTCCAAGCTCTTGGTAGCCTCCTCTGTGAAGAGACCAAGACAAAGGCATCCCAGGTTCTTCTCGCTCCCACAATCTGCCTATCGAGGAACCCTCTCGGCGGTAGAAACTTTGAGAGTTTTGGAGAGGACCCTTTCTTGACAGGATCCCTCGGTGTGGAATATGTCGCTGGTCTGCAGGACACTGGCGAGGTCGTGGCGACGCCCAAGCACTTGTACGTAACTATCATATCGCTATGGCCCGATCATAATGTCTAACGTTTCTTAGCCTCGCCAATGAGCAAGAGACAAATCGATTCACCATTGACTCGAGAGTGAGCGATAAGGCCCTTCGAGAAATGTATCTCAAGCCCTTTGAGATGGTAGTGCGAGCTAGTAACCCGCCCGGTTGCTTGATGACATCCTACAACCTCATCAACGGCCTCCACGCCGACATGAACTCGTTCTTGATTCAGCAAGTTCTGCGTGGAGAATGGGGATACAAAGGTCTCGTCATGAGTGACTGGGGAGGTACAAATTCCGTCACCAAGAGTCTCCTGGCTGGTCTCGACCTTGAGATGCCTGGCCCTCCTCTCAAAAGAGGAGAGCTTCTTCTCGACACTGTCAAAGCGGACGTTGCTGCGTCTGACGAGAAGGGTTCAAAGCTACTCTCTTCACTTGACGCCGCAGTTGGCCAGGTGCTTACTCTTTGCAAAAGACTTAACCTCCTTGGATTATCGGAGGAAGAAGCCCGCCACACTCGTCTGAATCAGGAACGTTCTTCAACAACCCCGGAGGGGATCAAGCTCATGCGTGAAGTTGCCGCAAAGGGAGCTGTTCTCCTGAAAAACAGCAGCAACACCCTGCCAATCAACAAAGACACATTATCCCAGCAACAAATCGCTTTTATTGGACCGAACGCCTTGATCGGAACTCCCGGTGGTGGTGGCTCGGCGACGATGAACCCGCAGTATCTTAGCCAGCCAATGGACTCTTTCAAAGCTGAAGCAACCGCCCAGGGCGTCGACACCAACGTGGTGTACTCCCAAGGTGCTTACTCCAAGAAGTGGCTCCCCTTGTTCAGATCGCAGGAGTGGCAGGTGGCCTCGCCAGAGAATGACAAAGCGATTGTCCGAATGGACTTTTTCGCCAATGCCGATCTTGAAGGACCCGTCATTGAAACCCAATACCGAGGCAGCTCCTGGATGGATCTATTCGACTCTGCTCCTGCTGCCGTGATCCGCGACGGTCGTGTCATTCCTTACTCTTTCCACGTAACCTCGACTCTCACGCCCAGCACGACCGGAACACACCGTTTCAGTGTCGCTAGTGTAGGCGAAGCACGTGTCTTTATCGATGGTGAGCTCGTCCTGGAGAACATTGGATGGACAGAGAGATCCGAGACGTTTTACGCATTCGGTAGTCAAGAAAAGATCAGCTCTCGACATCTGGAGGCAGGTCGATCTTACGAGGTGGTTGTCGAAAGCTGGACTAAGCCTGCTCCCGACGACAATGAACTGGAGCATGTCTTTGCGGCGCACCCTTCTATCCGTGTTGGTTACCAGGAAGAGCTACCGGCCAACATGATCAAGGATGCTGTTCAGATTGCTGACCAAAGCGTGTACACGATTGTCATTCTAGGACTCGACGATGAGTGGGAAAGTGAGGGCTATGATCGTCAGTCCATGGATCTTCCAGGCAATCAGAACGAACTCGCAGTTGCTCTTTTGACCAAGTGTAAGCACCCCGAGCGTCTTATCTTTGTCATCCAGTCGGGTTCTCCCGTCGAGCTTCCATGGGAGAACCAATGCAACACTCTTATCCATGCTTGGTACGGCGGCCAGGAAGCCGGCAATGCCCTCGCCGATATTCTACTCGGACTAGTGAGCCCCTCCGGCCGTCTCCCGATCTCATGGCCTCACAAGTATAGCGACCTTCCTTTCGACAAAGACTTGGAGATGTGGCCCGGGGTTAACGGAAGAGTTGTGTATAAGGAGGATACTCGCATCGGTTACCGATACTACCTGGGTAGTGGCGTGAAGCCACATTTCTGGTTTGGATATGGGTTGACATATACTGAGTTTGCGACCGAGCTCAAGGTGCAAGATATCTCGCCGTCGGTCATATTCTTTACAGCTACCGTTAAGAACGTTGGAAACCACGACGGCGAAGAGCTTGTGCAGCTGTATGCTTGGCCGTCTGGTAAAGACGCCGAGCGGCGTTTGGTGTCATTCGAGAAGACAAAGTCGCTTCAGCCGGGAGAGAGTGTAACTCTTACCCTCGGTGTCCGAATTCGTGATCTGGCCAGCTGGGAGGGAGTCTCAGATGGCAAATGGGTGTTGACCAGTGGTGACTGGTTAGTAGCTGCTTCTCAACATGCTGGCGATGTAGAGTCGGAGGGAGTCCCCGTTTCCTTGCACTCGGGAAGAACATGGGCTGCTTCAGAGTGGTAGATTAATGTATCATGATAAAAGCTAGAGGCATAGAGTAGGCATGCTCTCACTTGACAACATTTTCTTCTATCACCTTGCCTGATCCAGTGACTCACAGATGAGCCAGATCAAGTGATTCGTACGACAGCCCTTTGCCTGGGCTAGTATGGGGTAGGTAGATTGAGATGCTCATGGATACATACAAAGGGAGATGTCGGCACGACTATATCTGGACATCGCTCGCAACGCACTTTAACAACACTCAAACAAAGCGTAAGCAAATGTCAGAAAAGAACGATGAGGGGGAATTTAAACATCTTGATTTGATCTATCAGGCGCTGTAATACCGCCGAACAGAGGTCATCAACGAACTGATGGATAGTTTACAAGTCAGCACTAACGGACCTTGGTTTCTTAGACGATCTCTTCACAAGCCTGGCTACTTTGAGGTTTGTACCAGGTATGACAGTGCCGGTATGACTCAGAGGCCTGTTGGATGACTGGCCGAAGGTGGTAGAAATCACTGGGTGCACATGAACAAGAAGACGTGTAAGAACCCTGCAATTGTGCAAACAAGAGGTCCAACAGTCCAGTCACACTCAGCCAGCCAACCAACCATGCGGGCCCCGAGAATGTCATGGTCCTGTTCCTCACCCACAATATCAGCCCACTCGCAGTTGATCAACTATCTCTTTGTTTCATTTTGTTCTGTTTGCCTACAACACAAACAAAGCGTGGAAAGAGAGAATATTGAACTTCAACCTCCACGATCGCGCCGGCTCACACAGGCACCTCAGTTTGCACAAACTACCCATTCAAGTACAAGCGAAACATACATTTTGAAATGGCTGCTAAGAAGATACAAGTTCAGTCCAGGCACGACGGGAGTAAGAGATGCTTTCCCATTTAGCTTAACCCCCCTCATCTAGTGTCTCCTCTAACCTGAAATAGCTCTGCTCTTGGAGTGCTCGTGGCAAGTATGCCAAAGTCCGACAGCCACTGGTAAAACCTGGCAGTCACTCGACATTGTTTTCGAGGGCCTTTCTTTTCTCGATACGGGCAGCGCCGTCGCGAGCATGGACGGCGAACGCATCGTCCTTGTCGACCATGAGCAGCCAGAGAAAGTACTGGCGCCAGCAGCTTTTGGCTCGGACAAAGCATTCCAGTTCTTCTTGCAATGCCTTCGCGCCGCAACCACGCCTCCTACTAGCCGTCGGTGTCTGGTGAAACTCATCATCCCGCAACAGCAGGGACAAATCGTGCGCGCCGACGTGATTCCTCTCCGTATGAGAGACTCGCAATACGTTGACGAGACGGTATCTTTTGCAGAACCTCTGCAGAGCTACAGCGGTGTCTCAATCGCACCTTTAAGCGCCAACAACAACAATCTCGTCGCCATATTCTCAGCCGCCACGGCGGGATTGGCATTGCGTTCCGACGCCGAGGAGGACCTTGGCAATGCAGCGGAGGCGCTGTTTCTCGCTGTGGAATCCGAGCTTGATAATCGGCTCGCACTGGACTGGATCTCATCCGAGCCTGTCCGGCGGCGGACATTAGTATTGGTTGAGGGGAGCCGAGTGCACCCAGAAAATGGCGGCACCGGACCGGGTATCTATCGCGCCGCTGCAGCACTTGGAATCGACATGGTGGTTCTAGACAACCAAGGGCATTGGCTGGAAGGGCCAACATATGCACACTGGCGCAAGGCATTCATCCCAACTAGGCTGACGGACCCTCCGGACGCCGATTTCGCGGAGCGAATCGTCAAATCGGTCAAATCGTACGGGGCCCCTGTGGACGGCATAGTGACCTTCTGCGACTCCTACGTTGTCCAGGTCGCCCAAGCCGCACAGGAACTAGGCTTGAAGATGGCCCCGCCTGACGCGTTGCGTATTGCTACGGACAAGTACTTGACAAGTGTGCTTGCAGGCCACCAAGCCTATCGAGCGACGAGCCCCGAAGAGGCTTTCGAGATAGCGAGCAAGAACCAGCTTCCTTATCCTCTCATCATCAAGCCTTGCAATGGCTGGAGTTCAGAAGGGGTTTTCCGTGTCGATTCTATCGACAAGCTCGTGACAGCCGCCAAGTCCGTTGACACATCTCGCCACGGATCGGCATTCGTTATAGAGAAATACTGCGAAGGACCGGAAGTTGACGCAAACTTCGTTCTTCTAGACGGGGAAATTCTCTTCTTCGAAGTCTGCGACGACTTCCCCAAGACTGCCGACTCCAATAGCCATCAATCTGGCTCGGTCGACACATTCGTCGAGCTGTCAAGTGTTTACCCTTCGGCACTTCCCACCCACGAAATAGATGTCCTCCGCAATGGATTCCTAGAAACGTTGCTCAAGCTCGGCCTGCGTGACGGCGTGATGCACTTAGAAGGCCGCATTGAGTACTCCTCGGTCACCTACCAAACACAGGACGGGGTCCTCGACCTACATGCAAAAGAGGCACCTCCCGAAGGCCCAGAGCCTGTCGCGTGGCTTATCGAAATTAACCCGCGGCCTCTCGGCATGACGGGGTCAGAGATCATCGAGTCAACTTATGGCATTGACTACTGGGGGTTGGCTATGCTCATTGCCGCGGGTGATAAGCCCCGCGCCCGCTCCCTTTCCCAGCCCTTCAAACATGGTGCGCAGTACACCTGTGTCATGGTCTTTATCCCCGTCGACTACCCCTCCTCCTGCCAAGGCATCTTCAACTCGGACGACATCTGTGCTGAGCTAAAGGCCCGAAGGCCGGACCTTGCAAAGCAGATAAGTAGATGCGCGTGTCTGGTCAAGCGCGGCCAGAAGGTGCCTCATCCCAGCTCCGGTGTCAACAGCTTCTTGGCCTACTTTAATGTCTTCTCGAGAGCTGGAAGGACAGAGGCACTTAGGTTGGCAGACGAAGTGAGAGAGGAGGTGCGATTCTCATTTGTTTGATGCGAGTAAATCTAGCTTTCTCTCTACTGGTAGGATTTGACGGACATGTCTTGTTTCCCTACTATATCTATGTGTTTCGCATCTTTGCCTATGGATAGATATATAGAGTATGCATGTTGAACTGTATCAATTAAGTCAATCTTGTGCCATGCCTAGTTTTCGGTTTCTCCCCCTGTGCCAGACTCTGCAACTTTAGGTTGGCGAACTTGCGCGGCTGCCTCTAAGTGGGAGCGTAGCACGGCTGTTCGAAGCAGTTGCCGTTGTTCAAACGAAACCTGAATGCATCTCTCATTATATACCCAGACACCGCCTTATTACATCGTACAGCCTTTCCCGCAGCGCACGTTTTGGGAAGCAGAAGATCATCATAAGTGCAATCGCCTGTTGCTTCTCTGTTGTCAACGATGAGACGAGCGTTACCTCCTGAAATAGTAGACATGGGGAAGGGAATCTCCATGTCTTGGCCTGATAGCATAGCCAGTAGTTGGAGCTAACTTGCTGCCTACTCTGTTGTATGATCCCGCAAACACTACAATACCCCAGTCTCTTCTGCCACAAATGCAGGGTGACAGCCCCTCCATTACAGTATTGGAAGTGGCCTGACGCGTGTTGGCCGTTCCGCGGGGGTAACACACTAAAAACCGCAAGTCTACAAGTTAAGGATGCGCGTTGGGTCACTAGATATGTAGCCATTGGGGAGATGGCGCAATCAGAGAATGGACTACTCACCTAGTATCTCCTACATCGAACCAGACACTTTCTGGTGATGGTTACATGGTACACAGCCCTAAATCTGTCAAAATGCTGTCAAGAATCAAGAACTTTTGTCCTAGGGGAAGTCCTACTAAGATCAATGACACCCTATGCAGGAGCGGCACAGTGAGATGTTAAACGTTCGGGGATGCTAGGATCTCTAAGCACACCATGGCGAGACCTTTGGGCTGAGGGCTTTTTGATGACACTAAAGTCGCCAGTTTCACGCACTACTGCCTAGTTATGCTGGTTGATGTCTACACCCCTTCCAAGTAGGATATCTTTTACAGTAATAACCAAACAGCCTGTAGAAGCAATCTTTCATCATAGCTAAGATCTTAACGCTTCTTGGTCTGCCGCCTCCGCAATATAACTACATTCAAGCACAAATCAGAATTTAGACGGGCGAGCATGTTGCATGGCAAGGGCTGCCTCTCGGCTTATATATTATATTATGATATATAGCGCATATTATACTGCTCTATCTCAATAGCACGTTTCTCAACTCATCCAAGGGCGACCATTGACCGTTGATTGCTTAGCATTCAATCGACGATAATAAAATGATAAGCCAAAGCACAAGCAACTAGCGAGCGCAGCGAAGCCAGCATTGATTCCATGTCCCAAGCGGTAGAACGGCTTATCTTGGGCGCGGTAGATCCATACTCCAATAACCTGGCCTGGACCCGAGAAGGCGATATTCAGTGCTGTAGCGAGAGCCATCGCGGTTGTATTACTGACGTTATCACCAACCCACGCACAGACAGCGGGCAAACCGGCGAAAGCTCCGGAAGTACCGATAATCAGTAGCGCGTATCGGCCACCATAATGTTCACCAGGGAGAGCCGCTAAGCAGAATCATCAGTCGTGTTACTCAACTTCTGGGCTGACTTGGATGCTTACCTAAAATGAGAAAAGCGATGGAACAAATGGCCAGAGAGGGTCCCACGATGAGGCCACGGGTTTTGTAGTGATCCGACACGAAAGAGGCCGCAATCGTGGCCGCAAAGGCAACAGCATACGGCGGTACTGTGAAGAGCTGTGCGCTCAGACCTTCACAGCCGAGCCCCAGCACGATAGTAGGAGCAAAGAGCGATAGCGAAGCAATAAGGCATCCCACACAGGCATAGATGGAGTAGTGGAAGTAAAGTCGATAGTCACGCAGTGCGAGTTTAGCGTCCGGCCAGGTGATTTTTTGTTTGCTTAATAGATCAGCGACTGGACTTGAGGTTATGGACAGACGATCAACCTACCTGGAAGCCACTTCCCCAAGTCGTTTGCCCTCGAGAGCTTTCTCCTCTGAAGTAAGCCAACCGCACTCTTCTGGGTAGCTTGGAAGGAAGAAGAACACGAGGACTCCCAAAACAACTGCAAAGACGTGGCGTTAGGTGATGAGATTGGGGAAGGGGGGCCAATGATGGGACTCACTTGTCGGAGCGCCTTCCAGGAAGAATAGCCATCGCCACCCTTGCACGCCGCCGACTCCGTTCATATGCCCTACTCCATAGGCAATACATCTGGTGACAAGTCTCAGCACCACACACGAAAAAGAGACGAAAACTTCATCACACCAAAGCACTTACCCGCCAAAAGCTCCTGACAGAGTTGCACTGCATAAGAAGGCAGCAATACGTGTCGCACGTTCCTCAGGCTTATACCAGAAACTGAGATAGTAGATCATACCGGGGAACACGCCTGCTTCGGCCGCTCCGAGAAAGAATCGGAGTGCGGTGATGGTCGCAACGTTCTGCGAGGCTCCGATAGCTGTACAGAAAGCACCAAACGCAATGACGAGAAACCCAAGCCATCTAGAAGCAAAGTTAACGCCTGAATTCTGCTATAATGGAAACGAGAGGGTGGCAGACCTTTTCGGACTCAGCATCTTGAGAGCCAGATTGCTTGGGGGCTCGAAGATGCAGTAGGCGATGAGGAACAGCATAAGAGCAATGATGTATTCGTGGTTGCTCAAGTTCAGAGTCTGCATGAGATCATCGCCCGTGTCGGAGTTCATGATCCTCGCATTTCCTGCCAACCTGTTTTAGTAATGTTCTCCGTCATGTCTTGCTATGTCCATGGTTTACCAATGTTCGATCGATCCAGGTAGCACAGCAGATAGATAATCGCAGTAACGGGGAGAAGTCTGACATCGATCTTCCGAACAAGTCTGCGGATGAAGAAGAAAAAAGTCAGCATCAAGGTATTATGATCGATGAATGAATGAATGAATGGTTGCAACTCACTTCTTCTCCAACTCAAGCTCCTTGTTGGTCAACGAAGTCTGGTACCCCTCGGAGTGGTTTTCCACCATCTCGACGTCGATAGACCGCTTTGAAGGAGTAGTCATAATAACAAGATGGCCCAATTGTGACAAGGAAATATGTAGAAGAAGAGTATCAGGCTTCTGTATGGTGATTCAATCTCAAAAGTATTGTCACGGGCGATGTTATATACCTGGGATCGTACGTTCTTGATGAGGTGGATCTGGGGCAGTCTGGGGTAATCCGGGGCGAGCCACGATTATGGGAACCCCGCATGGACAGGCGACGCCGCTCCCAAGTATTGGATCAAGGTTTCGAATCACAAAAGTACGATCTCCTGCGCATTCCGGACCCCCGGTCTCGTAACGTAAAGCGGGCAGTGGGAACTGTAGTTGTGACATCAACGGAATATGGTCACACCCCCAGTCCCTCCCTGTCTTGATCCTCCCTCGAGCCGAAGACGAAGAATTCATCAAACTAGCTGACTAGCTCGACTCGCCAGAGATGGTGGTCCGGAGGGAAACGCTTCCCCTCCCCGGCGCTAGTCCCCATCAGTAGTTCTCTGGATTCACATGTCGCGCCCCGCCGGGGAGAAATTCCAGCTCCGACAAACATGAATCCCAGACATCGAGTGCATCGTTAGCGCATTTCGTTTGTGTGTGGATCATCATCACCAGTCGTCCTCCTCCGGAACACCAAACTCTTCCAGTCGCAATGTCGGGTGAGTGAATGTCTCCGGCTTGGCATTTGAGTGCAAATTACCCCGGACGTGTGGAGGCGAGTCTGGGGTTAGGCCTCTATGGATCTGGAGAATCTGGGGAAGCATCGTTATCTGGAGAGTGTCTGAAGGCCGGATTCTAGAGAATATCTACTTAAGTTGTCATGGCTGTCGTGTTAGATGCTGTATCACTCAACAATTCTCCCCATACTTCTGTTCAAGATCATTATTATCATTCTCACGACCATAATGGCTGCCGCTAAAGTTCAGGCTGTACCATCGTCTATGCGAACTGTGCCTGGTTCCTTCAACATTCCAGTCGCTCAGTTTCCTCCACCATCCAGAAAAGACTTGTCAGTCAATAACCCTGAAGAGGTTGCTTCCAGCATAGTCGAGGTGTTTAACAGCATCATCGCTCAAAAGAACATCTCGGCACTTGCGTCTTTGTTCACTGAGAACGGATATTGGAGAGACCATCTGGCATTATCTTGGCAGTTTCGTACTGCAAATAGACCCAACTCGATTCTCGACTTCCTGACCCAATGTTCGGGCTCCAAAGATGGCTTCAGGCTTAAGGAAATCGCCATAGATAATAGCTCCGAGTTTAAGTCTCCCAAGGCGACACCTATCGACGACGCTGGACAAGTACTCGGCGTTCAATTCTTCCTCACCTTGGAAACTGAACTCGGTACTGGTCAAGGTCTTGCGCGCCTCGCTGAGGTTGGCGATGGTCAGTGGAAGTTTTACACCTTGTACACCCGTCTTGGAGAGCTCAAGGGCTACGAGGAGCCGATTAATGGGCGACGATCCAGGGGTGTCGAGCATGGAGGACAAGTCGGTCGAAAAAACTGGGCTGAGAGACGCGCCACAACCTCCGAGTTCAAAGATGGAAGCGAGCCAGCAGTTCTCGTCATCGGTGAGTTGCATTCCCCCCTTCGCGATATGTTCTTTGGCACGTTATTTGCAATATGGGACGATTACTGATCAGCTTTCATACAGGTGCTGGACAAGCTGGCTTGACGGTTGCTGCGAGGCTCAAGATGCTTGGCGTCGAAGCATTGCTCATCGATCAAAACGAAAGAGTTGGAGATAACTGGAGGAAGAGGTACCATCAACTTGTCCTCCACGACCCGATCTGGTATGATCATATGCCTTATGTGAACTTTCCTTCACATTGGCCCGTCTTTACACCCAAGGATAAGCTCGCGCAATTTTTCGAGGCTTACGCTGCCATCCTTGAGCTGAACGTCTGGACCAACACCAGTATCACTGAAAAAGCCGTCTGGGATCAGTCGACGCAGTCCTGGACAGTTACTGTGACCCGCAAGATTGGGGATAGTACTGAGACCAGGACTTTACACCCACGACATGTTATCCAGGCGACTGGTCATTCTGGCAAGAAGAACGTTCCCGACATAAAGGGTATGTCGACCTTCGAGGGGAGCCGAATCTGTCATTCATCGGAATTCTCTGGCGCACTAGAAGATCAGGGCAGACAGGGAAAGAAGGCTGTTATCATTGGATCGTGCAACTCCGCGCATGATATCGCTCAAGATTTTGTCGAGAAAGGCTATAATGTCACCCTCGTTCAGCGCTCAACAACCCTTGTAGTTTCATCAAAGGCAATCACAGAGATTGCTCTAGGGTCACTCTATTATGAAGGTGGCCCGCCTGTTGATGATGCTGATCTTTTCCTCCACGGACTGCCAACACCGGTCCTGAAAGCCATTCAGGTCAAGACTGCAAAGCTTTGTGCCGAGCTTGATACGGAGATGCTTGAAGGACTAAAGAAGGCTGGTTTCAAGACCGATATGGGCCCAAATGACGCCGGGCTACTATTCAAATACTTTCAACGAGGCGGCGGATATTATATTGATGTAGGTGCAGCAAAGCTTATCGCAGACGGTAAGATCAAGGTCAAACAAGGGCAGGAAATCGCCGAAATACTTCCTCATGGAATTCGCTTCGAGGACAATACGGAGCTAGAGGCCGATGAGATTATCTATGCTACTGGCTATCAGAATATGCGCACCCAAACTCGGATAATGTTTGGAGATGAGCTGGCTTCTAAAATCAAGGACGTCTGGGGCTTCAACGAAGAGGGTGAGATGAAGACAATTTGGCAAGATAGTGGGCACCCCGGGTTTTGGTTTCATGGCGGTAACCTAGCAATTTGCCGATACTACTCAAGGCTACTAGCTTTGCAGATCAAGGGGTTAGAGGAAGGTCTATATAGCTATGGTGACTTGTAGACGACTGAGTTACGCAGCTTCAGATATATCAATGACATGGAATCAGCTCTAGAGTGTTACAATTGAGTCTCAATGTGTGGCGGCGGACATGCTTACGGGATAAAATCAGGACGTGTCATCTCATCGCTCAAGATTAACGGGAGCTTCTTGAGCCCCCCTTACATATAGCGAATAAAGAGCATCGATGTCGTTGATGCTGGAACCCCATATATTTCCAGGCTTACCCCGCACTCCGGACGACACGCGACGGTCTCGTCCATACCTTAAATATTCCGGAGTACTTCTGCCGAGCTCCAGAAGAACTAATGTTTGGTAACACTACAGCTTTCTTTCTTTGCCAATTGCTTGTTCCACTCCGCCCACTTCCAGGCAATACACCATGTCAAGCGCCGCGGACAACGCGGGTGACGAGCAGGGTCCGCCGAAACGGCCTCGGTTCTTTGTTGCCAAGCAGGTAAGGTTCTCCGGTCCAAACGAGATGTTCAACAGCCGGGAGTTCATATCATGCTGACAGATGGATGATAGGCTTGCGAACACTGTCGTGTCAAGAAGATGCGCTGTGATGAGGAGTTCCCATGCGGTCATTGCCAATCACTTGGCATCGAATGCAAGTACAGCGACCGGAGGCTTACCCGGTATGCCACAACCATGGGCTTCCTGAAGACTCAATTTGCCGGGCTTGCTGACAAACCAAACCACCTAGGAAGGAGGAATCTCTTGGTGCCATATTCCAACGTCTAGAACGTATTGAAACACAGTTGAGCAAGATCTCGACCGAAATAATTGACAAAGTCCCCAATCTAGCGAGTCTGCCAGCATCAACACTTCCACTGCTGCAGACAGCTGAAGTGTCATTGATAGACGGTGTTCAACCGACTGTATTCGCCACCACTCCATTACCTCCCGCTTGGCAGCACAGCCCCGAATCACCCAGGCGCCATCAAACGTCCGCAGTGAAGGGTCTCAGCTCGTTTAGCGGGCGCTTGACATGGTCATGGCCGTCTTTGGCAGCTCGGCTCCCTCCGGAAGCGTCTATGCTACAACGTAAGGGCCAAGATCAATACCCCGGAACGATGGAGATCACCCGAACACCTCTTCTTCCACGGAAAAGTCATCCGTCACCGAGTGGACTGAGCGAGTCGCCCGCAGACCTCAGCGTGTCGTTGGTGAGAGAGCTAAGTGGCCTCTACTTCGCTACCTTTAATCTCGCAAACCCCATCCTAGATCGAGGGTTCTTTCTACGCCATACTTTACCTGTTGCCATCACCACTGGCTTCGACTACAACATCGAAAGCTGTGTGGTACTCATGACCATGGCTCTAGGGTCCTGGGGTCAGAGAGCTCTCGCCGAAGCCAGACTGGACTCTCGCCAACCTCACGAAGCAACGACTCAACCTCCCAGCTGGATTTCTGACGGAAAGATAC
This sequence comes from Fusarium penzigii, assembly GCA_013623535.1. Taxonomy (NCBI): domain Eukaryota; kingdom Fungi; phylum Ascomycota; class Sordariomycetes; order Hypocreales; family Nectriaceae; genus Fusarium; species Fusarium penzigii. The sequence continues at coordinate 4,082 of JABFFC010000146.1, read as the reverse complement.
CTGGTTTAGGCTTATTCATGGAGGCAAAGAAGAGGATGGCATATCTGTTGGGACACAAGAGCTTACAGAGTTGTCAGTGTCATCTGCTTACGTGGTACTTGCTCAAAGTCTTCTAATCCATCTTTCACAACTGACGGAGCCTCCGCAGTCTGATCTATCTACAGCTTGTGAGACCTGTAGATGCACTTGACAGTGCGTTCCAAGCAGCAAACTGCAGTAGTATCTTTTGGAAGAGGTACGGGTACCACTCTCCCCTTCCATCATTTCGTTTCTACTCTCCTTTCTATTACATTCTTCCAGACCCTTATTCTGATGGCATGCAGTAAATCGGACAATGAAGATCATTGGACAATAGACATGCAATCACGGCTGTATTGGATCACACTGACCTTTGAGTCGGTATTGACAGACGAGCTGACCATCATACCACCGAGTCGACTAGATGAGTTCCAAGAAACCGTTCCCCTTCCAGAGTTCCTCAAGTTCGAGAGTTACTCTGTTCATTCCATCCAGGAGTCAGAGGAAGATGACTCTTTATGCCATTATCATTTTCTTTCACAAATCACACATCGCATCCTCATTAATCGTATCAAAGATACATTGTTTAGCTCTAGTAAGTTCTTCTTAGTGTTGTATTAATCGCTTACTCAATTCCCCATGATTAGATTCTGTTAGCACCTCTCCGTCGTCGTCTCTCGAGGACGAGATGACGTTTCAACTTGAACAGTGGCGGGAGCACTTGCCCGCCACCATTGCTTTCGACACCGCATCGGAGTTTCCACCTCCACGTTCAGCAATGGAGGCTATCGTCGCGCCATGGCTCCCTTCCCGCTATCTGTTAGCTAAGTGGCACATTGGGCGACCCTTCCTGTAGGTGCTTTGTTTCCGTTCAGGCAGTATTCTTGGACTGACTTTTCCAACTTAGGCACCGGCTTCTTGCAAAACAGGAGCAGCCAACAGAGATTGAGTTGAGTAGATGCAGGCAGATCTTCAGCTGTCTAAAAGAATGGGAATCCATCGTCCGGATAACTTGGATCACGAAAAGCTGTTTGCCGCTTAAATTCCACCTCTGCGCTCAGTAATTCCTCCCTGGATTCTTCAAGCTCTGTGGAACCTGACTGACAAACGCCCTTCATAGTCTCTTCAGCCAGATGATCTTGATGTTCTGCTTCAAGACGGATCCAATGTATCACGAAGTATTACCCCCTACCTATGAGTCATTCTGGTTACTTGCCCTCGAAATCATAGAGGAATGCGCCTCTCTGAGCCCAACGATAGCGAGAGATGCCCGTGTTGCGCGGATACTTCACCAAAAGTTGATGAAAGAGGCTGTCTCGGTATAGATGGACGTGGTTTCATGGAATCAAATTGTAGACGTCAGTTGTTACCAAGTAGCATTAACCAAATCTAGATGAGATACCCGTACTACCCATTCAAGCTGTCATACCTCATGCTCAACCTCTTCCACTCTTGGTATCCTGTTTAGCTTCATTCCAAGGAACTCAGCGATAAGATTCACTGAATTCCAAATGACCTCAACATCCTCCCGAACAATGCCAAGTCTCCTTATACCCCTGAGGTGCCAACGAGTCTCCTTGGGAAGGTTCTGGATCATGATTCCTGCCAAGACTAACGTCTCAGTGTCGATATCATCGAGGACCTGGCGATCACTAAGATACAGCCCGTACGTGATGTTCGTACTAATCCACTCAAAGTCCCTATGATCGCGAAAGAGATCAAGTGTGTTGTCCGTATTACCGGTGTATACCTTCCGCATCCAACCCATACCACGGTTCAGATTGGCCTTGTCACACTTCCACCCCTTTCGAGTCATACTCCGGTCCTTGTCTTCCTCCTTCTCAACCTCGTTAATAGCCATAATTGCTTCAAGAGGCTTGCAGACTCCGACAATGGAGACAGATTTAACGAGAGCCTCTCGAAGGCGGCGAATCAATTCTTGCCGCTGAGTGGAAGTTGAGAATTCCTCCAGTGTGATAAGGTAGAGGTATAGGTCTTGACAAAATAAGGGATCGTTTCCCCCGACAAGGGCTCCGACGGCGACGATGTACCATCTCTCAGAGAGGACACTAGTTGCTTGGAAGTTATTTGCGATCTTCCGGAATAGGCTTGCCGCCTCAGTGTTATCCGATGGTACTGTCATTGTGGGAATAATTGTACTCAAAGCTAGGATTCTATGGAGATTCACGGAAGTCTTGGTTGTGGCCTCCCTTTCATTAAGTACAAGAATTTGCGTGTGGATCCATTATCTCTCATCTCAGGACTGTCCCCATGGAAGGTAGCTTGAGTATGCTCCGCCCGGAACCCGGGGTAGCCCTACGGCGAAGCTTGACATCCGGAACGTGTTGATGGACTAGCATTGGCATCATGCAGTAGTATCAGAAATTAAATCAATGTAGTCTCCTGTGACCAGATCAAGCAAACGTTCGAGTGAAAACGTCAATGCGCAATACGGAGTGACATTCGGCTCCGGTGAATATTTAGAGCCGGGGAGAAATCGCTGCTCCGGGAACTCATAACTCATGCCACCAATAAGATACCATTGTTCGTTGGACGAGATCAAATACTGTACCACTTGTTTAGAGTTCAATTCCGTAGCTCGAAACCACCGTAAATCACGAGATTGTTGAAGGTCAAAGGGGCGCAAATTTGGTGCCCTTGTCCTTAATTGGCTTGAAGTTTGGTTGGAATGTGATGTTCCCCGGTTGTGTGCGTCTTGCACCAGCCGCAGCTACTTGAGCTCCTTCAAACTGATTCCAAAGGTTCCGGCTGGGCAAAAAGGCGGGGGAATCTGATCCTTGAGACCTTCGGGTAGCCAAATTGATAAGTGCCTCTGGTCGGAGCGTTGACTAGCGTCCCCGGAACACATATGGAGATGGAGTGCAGTGCCAGATCAGACTTGGCAAGGTGATACCCCAAATCTAGGCATGATGGTGGATATGAGCTCGCAACGCCAATCCCAGTTCCCCCTCTCCACGCCTTCGATCCGGGCAATCGATATCCGAGCACAGGGGGATAAAAAGAGTCCAGACAGACTCGAGGTAAGCGAAAGACACCTCAATGAAAGATACCTCGTTCAATTCCTTCATACCATCCTTCACCATGTTGTCATCACCCACCACGACTACTCACGCCTCGTACCCAGACTTGTCTGGCAAAGTTGCTCTTATCATGGGTATCGGACAGACAACCGCCTCCAGTTCAACGCAATGGGGCAATGGAGCCGCCATTGCATACTGTCTTTCCCAAAATAACGTCAAGATATTCGGCTGCGACATCAACCTGGAGGCGGCGAAACATACACAGTCACGTCTTGTTGGGCCATGTGAGGTCATGGTCGCTGATGTGACCTCATCAGAGGACGTTTCCAAAGTGGTGAAAAGCTGCATGGACAAGTATGGACGAATCGACATCCTGATCAACAACGTTGGGCTACCAGTTATGGGTGACGCCGTGACTTTACCCGAGGAAGCTTGGGATCGACAAATAAACTTGAATCTGAAGAGTGTCTATTTGAGTTGTCATGTCGTGATCCCAATCATGGAGAAACAAGGGTCAGGCGTCATCATTAACAACGCTTCTATTGCGGGCCTTCGGTATCTCGGCAAGGCACAGGTCGCTTATAATGCTGCAAAAGCCGCGGTTATTCACTTTACACAAGTCACGGCGGCAACATTTGCTGGCAAGGGCGTCAGGCTCAACTGCGTCGCACCAGGGTTGATGCTCACGCCACTTGTAGAACAGATGCAATACAGCGACGATGCGGGCCAGAGGGAGTTGTACAAACGTATAGCGAATCATAACGTTCCTATGGGGATAATGGGGCACGCTCTCGATGTCGCAAATGCTGTAATTTTCCTGGCGAGCGAAACTGCTAGGTACATCACTGGTCAGACTCTGGTTGTAGATGGTGGTCTGACCGTTTCTACTGGCACTTAAATTGAATAGAGCTGTTAAGGGCAGTTTGAATATATTTGCCATAAACTGCTTTATTTCTTAAACCTAATATAAGAATCATAATATTTAAGATATTTTTTCTTATATAAAATAACATACATATATAT
>JABFFC010000145.1:0-11944 GCA_013623535.1 Fusarium penzigii | reverse complement strand
CCCACCCACACCCCCTTTATCCCCAGTTTTTGCACTTCGGATACGAAAAACCCCTCAGCCGGCGATGGAAACAGAAGAAAACACAAGCGTCGACACAAAACGGAACTTGAGAGCGAAGCGGCACAGACCCAGAAATCATTCAAGCTTTTTTTAATTGCGGGCAAGGGGGGGAGGGGCCTAGTCAACAGGGGCAGAGGAGGAGGAGGAGGGAGCATGGTGCAATAGCAATAGCAAAAGCAAGAGGGTATTTAATCATGAGTGCCCAGGCCTCGGGTCCTGTGCCTGGGGTCATTCTCGCCATCTGCTTGCTCCTTTTTCGTATCAAGCTTGTATATACCATCGACATGTTGACTTGATCGTACACATTCTCTCATCCCGTCGCCATCGAGGCATCTCCTTTTTTCTTCTTCTACGACACCCGAATCGAATCTACCGTCCCTCGAACCCTTCTCCTTCCCCTTCAACATCTTCCGACTCCATTCAACATGAACAGAAAACCAGGATGGCTGGCCTTCATCGGCTCACGTCTCACCAACCGACGCTTCATCTTCACACTCGTCACATTAACCGTCTGCGCCGCCAAAGGTGCTCACCTCCACAGCCATCGATACTCCGTGGCCCCGAAACGGATGCTTCTCTTCTTCTTCTCCTTCTTTACACAAGATATTATCCTACTCATTTTTATTCGACTTCTTCTTAGCCACTGGCTCCACAGCGCTCCCAGCAAGCGACGGCTCCTCGCCAACGCCCTTGCCGGTTCCTTAATAACATATAACATCGCCATCGGTCTCATTTCCGTTTCCTTCTACATCGTTGCCGGATCAGAAGTCCACTGGCGCAACATTGGTCTTTTTGCCGACCCGGCTTCTAGAACACTCCTCCTTTCTGGTCTCGTGACCTTTATTGTGGTTGTCGGTGCATTCCTCCTGGCAAGCGGTCTACTCCAGACTCCCTGCTATGGACTTTTCGGTTGGGGCGCCGACATTGTTAATTGGCCCTTTGGCGTCGCTAGCCGAAAGCTTGGCCCTTTTATGGGTCTCGGAGAGGGTTATGGTCGAATTGCACTAGAGGATGATGAGGATGAGTATGACTCGAGTAGTCACTCGTCTAAAGACGACGATGATTTTAGCTCCGGGAGCTACCACAAGCACGAGAAGAGGCCCAGGGTGACTCTGTTGCCTTCGCCAGCTTCACCCAGGACTTCTCAACGCAGGTGTTCGAGATGCTCATCGACTGCCAAGCGTGTCTTGCATGTCCTGCCACATATCGTGGTCGGCATCCTTCTCACAGCTCTCTCCATTCTCACATTTCTAAGACCCAAGGATTCGTCTCTCATCTTCCTCTCATGGACCAGCGGTCTTTTACCGTTTGTCGACTTTGCTTCAACATCGCCATTCCTGGACGAGTTGCCATCGTTTACTGGACGTGGTGTTCAGCGCACCTGGGACGAGAAGTCTGCTCTTTCTCAGCCGATCCCTCTCACCTGGCTACCCAAAGACGCACCTTTGGCTGGTTTTGAAGACTGGTACACCAACCAAACACATTATAGCGCTGCCTCGGATCCTCTGAAAACCTCCAACCTCAACCAGCCCCTTTTGGAGTCGCTGCGCGAGAAGCTGCGAGATATCTCTGTCCGCCATGTCATGCTTTTTGTTCTCGAGAGCACCCGAAATGATGTATTTCCATTCAAGAAGGATGGCCTAATATGGCAACGTTTCTCCGAGACGTTTCCGGATAACAAACTACCTCAAGAGGCACAAGACAGATTGGCTACTCTGACACCAACGGCAAATTTTATTACCGGCGATTACGACGATGGATTCGAGCATGAGGAAAGCCCGAAACGCGGTGGAATCCGGTTCACCAACGCCCACACTGCGGGAACATATACACTCAAGAGCATGGTTGGAACAGTTTGCGGTGTGAACCCGTTAGTCGGCGATTTCAACCTTGAACACAGCCATCACATCTACCAGCCCTGTCTCCCTCACGTTTTGGAGGCTCTCAACAAGGTCGAAGACGCCCACTCAGGGGAAGACGACGAGGGATCACGATGGAAGTCGTACTACTACCAGGCGGCCACACTCGACTACGACAACCAGAAGAATTTGATGGCCGCCATGGGCTTCCCTGGAGAGAACACCATCGGTCGAGAATACCTCCGCAGTCCTCTTGCGAAACACGGTCCTGTCAAGCTCCCCAACATCAACGAGTTCGCCTTCGAGGAAGACCCTCTTGAGGACTACATCCGAGATATCTTCGTCGACGCCAACAAGACAAATGACCGAGTATTCCTCACACATCTCACCAGCACGAGCCACCACCGTTTCCACATGCCCGCCAAGGAAAAGTACGTACCCATGGCGAAGGGGCTCGACATGATGTCCCGGTACATCAACACAGAAGGTTACGACGACAAATGGATTCGCAAGGTGTTGAATCTATTGGATGAGCAGGGTGTCGCGAATGAGACATTGATCATTTTTCTGGGCGATCATGGTGTTTCATTGCCAGAAAATCAAATTGCCTCTCCTTACTACAACCCCAACATTGGTGTTGACCACATCCCCTTGGTTGTTTCACACCCTCAGCTTCCCGCCTTTGACGCCCACGATGCCGTCCAGTCGTCTCAGGTCTTACCTACTATTCTCGACATCCTCTTAGAAACGGGATCTCTCACAAACGCAAGCCGACAGGCTGTAAAGGACCTCATCAACAACTACGAAGGTCAATCACTACTGCGGCCATTAACCGTCGCCAACGAAGAGACAGGCCAAGGCCAATGGCAATTCACCGTCACCAACCCCGGACGAGCCATGTTGACCGTCCGCGACGCCCGCTACCCAGAACGACACCTCGTCGTCCCCATCATCGAGAACGTCGAATGGCGCTTCAGCAACCTCACAGCCGACCCGCAAGAGCACAATTCTATTCAAGGCTTTGACTTTATCTCTTTTTTGCAGGATATTGAGGAGAAGCATGGTCGGGAGGTGGCCGAGTGGGCTGAAGAGGGGTCATTCGTCACACGTTGGTTCGTCAAGGAGAATACTAGACGATGGCGATTTGACATGGAGGCGTAGAATGGAGTTTGATTTCTTTTTTTTTTTTTTTTTTCTTCTCCCTGGTTTTAGAGGACAAGTAACAACAATGAAAGTCCGGCATTGCATTGCATACATAAGTTGGTCTTGGTAATTAGCGAATATACGATTGATGATTTCTTACAAACATTATGTGAGCATCGACTCTAACCTCTTTCTCGTCGACCCAAACCACGTCCATATCGGTCGAAATGAATACATGCACATTCATCATAGCTGAACATGACCCCCCTGTCTTGAACCCACGCTAGCCAATGTCACCATCAGCGCTATTCGGCAAACATGAACATAACAGAAAGGGCTGTGCTGCTAGTGCATCAACCCATTTCCAGGGTCCTTTATACGAGGCAGCCAAACATATATGCAAGGCAGACCGAAGGTTGTGTACTTTTGTTGGTTTGATACCGTTGCTATTCCATGGTTTGGTCTAGAATGTGTCCTAGAATGCCCGGCAACATGCATTCAACCACTTTGGGATCCTTCAATTAGGATGTGCACCCATTGATGGGTCGATGGATTCAACAATGGACAGGGGGGTATTTATTTTCCTCCACTCAGTCGGCTAAGCGGGCAGCATCGTGCGCCGCCCCCTCTCAATCCCTGCGCCTTAACAAAAGGGGTTCGTCTCTGCCATGTTTTGCTGAAGAGGGGGAAATGCTTAGCTTGATGCCAAGTGAAAAGGCAATCGGTGGTCGGCAAAAAGGTCCCTTTTGGTAGGTCTTGACATTCGCACCATGTTCTTCTGTTCGGCATGGTGCATTGGATTGGATTGAATCCATGGATTGTTCTGGCCCGGTGACTGGTAGACTAGATGGGGACCAGGTCGGATAAGTTATCCGAGGAGGATTTATCTCGGACTTGATGATTATTCAGCCATGTTCTCTCTTCCCTGAGATGCAATTGTCATCAACCAAATAAGGTAGTGTTCAGTTGACGGTGGGTTACATCTTAGATGTCTGCATGTCAGGTTGACAAGGTCAGGAAGACAAGGCCAGGAACCATAATAAATGCAATATCATACAACTGGCTAATTTCAACCCATGTAGCATTCTAACTGTCAATGCAGTTAATTGCCTGCCTGATACAACGTGCAGCCTTAATTCGTAACAGACATCATCCAGACTTCTCTCGCTTGACATCCTGTTATCCCATGTCATGCATTGCATTGTACTGATGTTTGCAAGTACAACACCAAAACAATACCCTGCGCCATCTGCACAATCGATAAGACATCCAGACCCGTAACAAACTGTGACCATCTTTCCGTGGAATCCTCCAGTAACGGTCCCATTGAGTGGAGCAACCAAGTCTGGCGCTCATGGTGACGTACTCGACTTGAGCTCCATGAGAAGTAAATCATATAAAATCAACAACTTTGAATAGTCGATCATAATTAATCGTTCTGAATACTCCATCACTTGGTGTCATAATTGTCAAACTACAACCACCACAATGTCTTCCCTTCGCGTCTGCCAACCCATCCTCCGCCGCGCAGCCTGTCGCGCCCCCATCATCAACACCACCGCCAGAAGATTCGTCAACACCGAATCAGCGCCCGTCCTCTACTCCGCCCACGCCAAAGTCGTCGGCGCTCGCAAGGGCCACGTCGAGGGCGAAAACCTCAATGTCCAGCTCACCATGGCCAAGGCCCTCGGCGGCCCCGGCGACAAGGGCAAGACCAACCCGGAGGAACTCTTCGCAGCTGGCTACGGCGCATGCTTCCAGTCTGCCATGAACGCCTGCGCTGCAAAGATGGGTATCACTATGCCCACAAAGACGGAGGATAGCGTTGTCGAGACGACGGTGCATCTTGTGGGAGATATGAAGCAGCTGGACATGAGTCTGCGAGTGGATATGAAGATCAAGGTGAAGGGACTGGAAAAGGAGGAGCTGGAAAAAGTGGTGAAGCAGGCTCAGGAGATTTGTCCTTATTCAAAGGCGACCAAGGGAAATGTTGCGACGAATTATGAGGTAGTTCACTTTGATTAAGCTGGGTCAGGGGGTATTGTAAAAAGTGTAGCAATACATTTATAACTTGTACAAATTCAACTTGATGTTGATTCTGATGAAAGCCCTAATCCCTATCTTTTGTGCGAGATTCAATTGCAGACATCGTCTTGAATACTGGTTGTGCTGATTCGTTGGTGTTGATATGATTTGTACTCTGGATCGTCACATGGAACAATTCAACACCAATTGAGAGCATTTAATTACATGCATGGCCTACCCATCAATGAATCTAGACAGTCAGAAAAAAACTCAATACTAATAATAACCTCATACTATCTCTCAATGGATTTATCCAACTTAAATACTCGTTCCTTTCCATCATCATGGCATTCCATGACCACAACTTCAGGACAACTTCAGGGTAGACATGATGAGATAGCCATGACACCCTCCCCAATCCAGTCTAGCTCAATTGAAAGCTTACCTCGTTCCTACGTCATAGACAACAAGCTCCCGGAACCAAAAACAAGCTCCCAGCTCACCTGGACCCCCCATCCCTCGACCCAAATTTCGTTTTCTATTACTAACCAGACTGCAAGCCAAGACAAACACTACTACTGTACAGTCACAACAAATCACGACAGTCGATCCTCAAGGATCATAGGCAACATGATCAGCATGTACCCATCACTCGCGACTCTCTTCCTCGCTTCATCGTCCCTAGCCTACCCTTCTCAACACACCTTCGACCACTCCCAGGGCTATCATTTTGACCCCCTTCAGCACCTCCCAGGCACATCTCCCTACTTTGACGCTGTCGGCTTCGGCCTCGAGCACAGCGCCCCGGAGGGATGCATTGTCAACGCGGCATCATACCTCATCCGTCACGGAGCCATCTACGCCAACGACGCCGAGTATGAGGAATACATCAAACCCTTTCTCTACAAGCTTGAAAAACACCGTGGAGGCTTCTCAGGACCTCTCGAGTTCCTCAACAAGTGGCAGTCCCCCATCGAAGAAGACCATCTCGAAGATGTGACGCCGTCGGGAAAACGTGATGCTGCCAAAGTCGGCGCCCACATCGCCAAACGATACTCCCACCTTGCCTCGTCTCTCAAGCGCGTCATTGCCGACACGAAAGACCGAACCTACGATACCGCCAAAGCCTTTGTCCAGCCATTCCCCAAAGACGGCGACATCGAGATCGTTCGATTGGATAAGAAGAACCTCAACGCCGGGACTCGTGCTCTTCTCCCTCACAAAGCCTGCTCCAAATTTTCAAAGGAGCCAGGCACCAAGCAACAACACGAATTTCTTGAAGTCTACGGAAAAGATGTCTCCCGTCGTCTGAGCCCTTATACCCCTGATGACTACAACCTTGACCCCAAAGATGTCCTCGCACTCCAGTCGATCTGTGGCTACGAGTCTGCCATCAAGGGCGAGAGATCACCCATCTGCCCTGTGTTCACCGACGCAGAATGGCTATCCTACGAATACGCCTGGGACATGAAGTATGCACACATGGTTGGCCCCAATAACCCTCTTTCCAACTACCTCGGTTTCCCCTGGCTACTTGCCCAAGCCCGTCTCTTCCGCAACCTCGATGGTGATTACCAGGCCCAAGACGACAACGACGATGGTTGGCCTGCAGACCAACGTCTCTTCCTCTACTTCACCCACCGTGAAGTGCCTCCCTTCGTCGCCACCGCCCTCGGCATCTTCAACTCCTCTTCCCACGACGGTTTCGATGAATTTCCCACCACCCATGTCAACCACGTCCGAGCCTGGAAAATGTCCGACCTGATCCCTTTTCTCGGCCACGTCGGCATGGAGAAGATGACATGTACGAGACCCAGCCTTGACGGAGGCAAACCTGAGAAGGAGGAGTTTATCAGATTCATTGCCAATACTGCCCCGCGACCTCTGCCAGAATGCCAGAATGGTCCCGGTGCGAGTTGCTCGCTGAAGGAATTCAAAAAGATTGTCGAGGCGGGTGCCAAAAAGTATGGTGACTTTGATGGGGTCTGTGAGAATGGAAAGAATGATGACCTATGAGAGGTAGTTCAAGGCCGGCTTAAGGAGTCAGGAGTAACATATACAAGCGTTAATTGAAGAGTGGGAGGAGTCGAAGTTGTAACAAAAGTTGCGTGAATAAAATAACTCACACGAATATCATAAGTTGTCCTGAAATCAAATGAAGAGAGAGGCCATGACATTACTGGTATTAAATCTATCCATTATCCATTAAGTATATCCATGCATATTCTATAACCATTACTTCCTCCGCTGTTTCAGCGTTACTCCTCATTGATATCATATACAAGAACCACCCAGCATTACTCGCTCTGCACAATTAGATGACCTGTTTTGCCAAGTACTGCAAATCCTCACCTCCCATCCAAACACCCCTTCTTCTATTTCTTGCTGCCTTTTTGGCGGCCCAAAACTCCTCATCGTCCGACTCCTCACGCGAGTCTACAGCACCTGATTCGTTGTTATCCTTCATCCAGCCATCGTTCTCCTTGGTAGCCTCATCTCTCAAAGTGACGTCCTCTTTTATAGGGCTGTCGTCCACGTCCATATCCTTTGTCGCATCCTGCACGTCATCACCCACGACGCTCTCACATCTCTCAACACTCTCGCATCCCATGGTTCCACCTCTCCCTCCAGTGACAGGTCTATACCGACTTGGTAACCCGACATTACTCCTCTCCGATGGCGCCACCGAAGGCGCATACTCTGATCGAGATCTAATCGACGCACCAGATCTAAATGAAGGGGCATATCCAAAGTCAAACTGCTGCATGGGAAGAAACGTCGATCGTTCCGAAGGCGCATACTTTGACGCCAGATCTCCAGTAGACTGTGACATCTGAAGCAACCTTCGACCCTGTTGTTGTATAAGAGTAGGTGTTTGAGGGCGTGACCTCGGCTGAACACCATACGTAGACTGGTACGTTGAAGCCGTGTCGAACCGATTGAAGATGTTCTGCTGAATACCTGCATCGTGCATCAAATGCTGAGGACTCATGGTCACACTCGGACTGCCCCTCCTCATCGCCCTAGCCTGCTCCTCATATGCAATGACCCCGATTAAACCACCTGGCAGAATCGGCTGTTGCGGCCAAGCATTTGCACTGAAAGGGTCCTGGGGAAGACCTCTTGCGAAAGCCGGCAAGCGAGATGTTGCTTGTTGTGGCTGACCATCGGAGGAATACGGTCTTTGAAATTGATTGAGGGGCATCTCAGGGGTCGATGGAAACACAGGGTTGGATCGTACACCTGCTAGACGGGTCTGAAGAATGGCGAGGGGTACATCATCGTCGTCTTCGTCAAATCTGCTTTGACTGCTGACGGATGGGGCGTAACTTCGGGGCACGGAGGGAGTGATTGGTATCTGAGGGATGGATGATGGTGTTACTGGTGCTGGAAGGGTAAATGGCGGACTGGCGGGACTTGACCCTGTTGTCTTCATTCTCTGATGGCGGTAATTGAAGACATGAGCCTCCTGTTTTCGTCTCCTTTCTCTGTGTCGTTTTGATATTTCCGCATCATCAACGTCCTCCTCTTCACAATCAATCTCGTCATCATCCTCACTGTCCTGGTCCAACCTCTTCCTGTCATCCAGTCGATCCTTTTCTCTTTGGATGTGAGCGTATTCCTCGAATTGTATCGTCGTCATGATCTTGGGTCCATCGATAGAGACAGAGACAGGTTCCGAGCCCTCTTCCTCAACGGTGTCGCATAGTCGAGGCTGGAAACAGGCTTCGAGGACAGCTGGTGACAGGTCAAAGTCGAAGTCGTCCTTGGGAAGAATCGGAGCTTCATTCATCAATGGCCATTGGATATCTTGCTTGCTTGAGAATCGGTTGACCAGAGGGTGCTTGGTCTCTGGCGTTTTGGGAGCCGGAGGACTGCTAGGTATGTCGTCGCCATCCCAAGAACTTGCATAAGCCTCGATGATGTCAAGAGAGTCCGTCTTTAGTACAGAGAACCGAGTATCGTCGTCAGTCAATGACGGCGAAGTTGGGCATGCGACAGATTTGTCTGCCCAAAAATCACCACTCTGTATACTCGCCCTTTCCAGTCGTCGAAGTGCAATCTCAAGTGGGCTTGCTGCGACGACGATGCTTGCTGTGACGTCTCGGACTTTTCCTTGAAAGCCACGTGAGTGCATCTGAGGGGAAATCATGTTGAGCAAAGGATGGGAGCAATGAAGAGTCACGGAGTTCACAAGCCTCTAGACAGAGAAAAGCCAGAATTGAAGCATTTTATCTATCAAAGGGGTCTTGATCCCTCGATCGTTCGATCTCCCTTGAGGAATGTCGGCACACGAGGCGTTATCCAGCTGGTGGACTAACAGAGCTTATATTGGTGCTATGTCTTAGTTTGCTGATATATTTATGCATCTTGGCCTCGATATTTCTACGTCTGTTTCGATTCATGTCTTGGATCATCTCCATTTTTCACATGTTAGCCCTTTGTGGCTGAGACCTGTACTAAACCCTTAGCCAGGGACACATCTCTGGTTCTTCTCTGGATGTCAGGCATTTGGTGCGAGACGCTATCAATCATTCGAGGCATCCATATATCCATCAGTGAATTGATGAAAGAGAAGAAATTCTATTGTTCCCATAGAAAATGGCCGAAATCTCCTCAAAGATCATATGGTGGCATTTATCAGAACATGAGGGAGGTAATTAACAGCGATATAACTGAATCATCTCACCATACACGTCCCATTCCTGATCTGCAAGGGAGGCATCAAGCCAGCCACAAACACACAAAAACATATGATGGATTTCAGGAGCGTGTTTAAACAACAAACATCTTGATATTGACCGAATGAAAATAACAACACGTAGGCTCACGTGTACCTGATCACTGCATGCGAACTCTCATCGCGAATAACCAAAGTTAGAGACTCACGGCCCTTTCATTCTTCCCCAATGCTTCTAGAAGCTACAAATGCTCACCAGCTCTGGTACACAGGACTATGTCAAACAGTACTTTGCAGCTGCGCCTCTGCTGAGTCCTGACACGTTGTCACCGCCTCACATCTTCAGCATGTGCCACACGGAAACTGACACTCACAATGCAAAGGATGGACCGACCCTGGGCTACAAATCTCCTGCAATGACACACACAGCACTCGCAGAATATCAACATCATTAAACTGATGCTTTGCGCAATTGCCAAATGGAACCCCTTCGTGTACTGTACTGCCCTGTTCCCCCCAAATATCATGAGCAACTTATCTATATCCATCTCAATACATCTACAGAAATCTTCCTATTCCACGTCTTCCTTCGCATACATCCTTTCCTGGACTTTCCGGTATGTTTCCCGCAATTTCCTCAATTCATCCCCTTGAATCTTCCCGATCGGAGTCACGTCAACGTGATCCTTTCTCAGGCTCCACGTATGCTGGTAATTGACAAAACAGTTGTTTTTCAACTGTGCACGTGAATTGTCAAACATGTCAACCCTGATAGGCTGGTTATCCATGTTCCAGAAACTCCGCCCCAGCTCCTGTGCGTTAGAATAGATGGGTGCATGAGCCTCCCAGAATGATCGTTCCCTCTCGTCGCCCGTGTGTCCGTTGTGACGGCAGATGAGTAGACACTGCGGGTACCCATGATTGGAAACAGCCATCACGATAATGGTGCAGTTGTGGAGAGACTGGTCGTCGTATTGCTCCGACACGTGGAATAATTTTCCAGGGTAAAAAATACCCACATCAGTGATTCGACTATACTCGAGCGTACGTCCGCCTTGAAACACGACTGTATCTTGGCTGTCGTGTTTGTTGACCGAGATGGGTGGCATGGCGAAAAGATCAATGCTGTCTACAGACAAGTTGTCAGCGATCCCGAGCTCAGTGGCGACTTCGATGTGAGGATCCTCGACAGATTGGGTGGGTAATGGCTGGACGTTGGGCAAAGAAGAGCCTCGTTCACGGATGTGATTCTGTCTGATTCCACTATCGTTAACGCCAAGGGGGTTTGAGATAAGCTGGGAGATGCTGGCTTCCGTCTCTACACGTTGATGGGGCGCAAAAGTCAGCCAATTGTTCTACTAACATAACGGCATGTCTGTCCATCCTTAGACTCATCAGTAGCATCGCACTACTTACCAGCTCTGAGTGAAGGTCCAATAGCGGCAAATGCAGAACCTCCAAGACTATTCCCGCTCGCAGTGGTTCCGTTGTGTCCGTGAAGATTATTATTAATATGAATCTGTAACTCTCTGTACCAGTGTCCGTCACCGACCTGTCGTGACATGTCAGACACCGACGTAATACAAGCTCACGGTGCACAACAGACTGTAGACTGTGTCGTTGCGATGAAAGTAGACTCAGTGGCACGACAAGAGCAAAAAGTGACAACAGCTATAAATAAAGTAAAAGAAAAGTGTCCGTGTGGCAATAAACCCGTTAGATATGTTATTGAGAGGGAGAGTGAAGCGAAAAGGCGGCTGAAAGGCAACCATTATAAAGAACAGAACAAGATATCAAGATGCCATGTCAGTCCTCCTCCCTTCTTGCCAGAGCCTCCTGCGATACCCCCGGGAACTACCTTTTACTCTTGAACAGCCCCGACTCAGCCAAGATATTCTTTTCCTTTACAACTGGCTTCTCACCAAAAGTGCTGTGTGATGGGCCAATGGCTCATGTTGCGTTATTCCAGTTTACTAACAAGTGTACTTTCTTTTGCACTGCCCAGCCATAATTTGAGAAGTTGAAAAAAAAAGCATTACCGCAAAATCATAGGTTTTAAGTATTGCCCAGACCTCTCCCCTCTTGTCCTCTTTCCTGATACTCATTCTTGTACTTGTTTCTCTGTCTTATGCCCCCCTCCCCCTCCCAAGCATACGCCCACTTCGTGATCTTACAA